>CAWUPB010000429.1:0-49446 GCA_963924115.1 Dovyalis caffra
CACTACACCAAAAAGGGTATTTTTGGTGGTTTTTTTTGTCTTGTAAAGGCGAGTTATAACCGCCTCTACATATTGTAGTGGTGGTTTCTCGGACCGCCCCAAAACCGCCCGCAATGCCGCCGTCTCTACAATGTAGAGGCGATTTTGCCAACCGCTGGGGAATTCTAAGGTGGTTCAAACCGCCTCTACAATAAAAATTTTATAATCCTTTTTTCACACGCGTAATTATTGCAGCGGTTGGGAACCGCCTCTAAAGTATCAAAATTTTTAAAATTGACAGGAAATAGTAGGGGCGGTTCAAACCATCTCAAGGTACGGATTTTATAACGATGGTTGGAACCGCCTCAAGATTATGATTTGTAGGGGCGGTTTCAACCGCCTCAAAATTAGGTAGTAGGGGCGGTTTCAACTCGCCTCAAAATGAGCATTTGTAGGGACGATTGGAATTATAGAATTTATAAAATTAATTTCAGAATTCATAGAAGCAGATTTTATAATTTATGAAGATGGTTATTTACCTTTCACTTTCAAATTCAATTATTGAATGTAAAAAAAATTAAAATTATATAGCTACCACAATATTTTTAAATTTATAATTATCAAATTCTAAATACATAATAAGTAGTCAAACTTTTACAATTAAAAAAAAAACTAAAGAAAAAGTCTTCAAACGTTTGTAATATTCTTAAACACTTGTTTGAAATACATAAACAAAATTTTAAATATATTTAGAAATAAGTGACTAATGTTTCATTTCGATAAATGACTCGATTGTGATGAACAATTAGGAGAAGGAGCATTTTGACCATTACCATCATTGTGAACCTATCAAAAGCACAATTTGAAAGTAATATATATATATATATATATATAAACTCATTAAAAATATTTTAAGATAAAAAAATTAAAAATTTATAATACTTGAATAGGATTCAATAAAGTAGGTATCAAATTCGATCGGGATATCTCTCTACAATGAAAGCGATAATAGCGAGTTAATGTCACATTTATTGCATTATATCTACATTCCATTGCATCATACTTGGTTTGCATATTATGCAACTACTCTTTCATTTCTTTTACTTCACTTGATTGATTTGTAGATGCACCACCTTGACCACTTCCGAGTTGAGATTGCATATCAAAGAAAAGTGTTGGTGTTGGACCCAAGCCTAATCCTCTAACTCTACCATTGTGTTCTTTACCCATAACTTCTTGAAAAATCTTTTCATTTATATCATTAACACCGGTGGTTGAGGAACCTTCATAACGCTCGACTTGGAGAGAACGAGCCTTTTCCTATAAATTTGAAGACAAGTACATTCAAAATAAATGAATAATGAAATATCATTCATCAAGAATAAATAAATAACAATAAAATGATAGTACCATTTTTAGCCTAACATTGTCATCCACAAATGTTTCATCCTTTTTCTTATGAGTAGCTTCATACAATGTCAACCTATCGAGTTGTTTTCCATCCCTTTCTTCCTACAAACAATTATACATATTTAATCTTATTTCATACATAAATAATATTTAAATGAAAAGTTATAAATTATTAAAATTATCATTCCTCTTTTTTTCCTTGCACAACTTTTTACGCCTAATGTATGTGCACATTTATTTTTGTTTGCATTTGTAGTATTTACCTCACTTGCTTTCTACATTAAAAAAAAAAAACACATTTGATTATAAATCATACAAATAGGTAAAAGAAAGCAACTTTCAATATGAAATAATTTGAAACCTAGCTTTACGGAGTAAACCATCTATTGACCAAAGTAGACCATTGATCTATCAACACACCGGGAGGTAATTCTTTAGAGGCAATGATCTCTTCCGCCGTTTTACTAGGATAAAAAAACTCAGCTTTTAAGTCATTTTTGAAATCCCTCCACTTCTTGTTTAACGATGCCAAAATCCATTTCTTTGCAATATCGGGAAAGTCAAACTTCTCCTATTAAACATGTAAAAAAATATATATTTTAATTTCTTGATAGAGAACTCTAACAAAAAGAATTCTAGAGGTTTACTAAAATTAAAGCAATTCCATCTATATATATATATATATATATATATATATATATATATATATATATATATATATATATATATATATATATATATCCAAGTTATGATGTAAGTGATAAATGAAACTCTCTAAATTCAAAATCAAAATACCAACTCATCATATGAAATTAAGAGAATTTAAAAGTAGTAAAAAAGTAATAGCAACTTAAGAGAATTTACCTTCACAAGTTTTATAAGGTTGTTCCTGAATACACCAAACTCCTTACAATCCAATCGTGGGATGCTCAAAGGTGCATGAATTCCTTTTTTCCTAATATTCCAAGGTAAGAACCAAGAGCAGTACCTTCTTGTGTACATGGAGCTCCATATTTGTCAACTTCTATGACAATACGTTCTTCATCTTCTAAATGGTTCCAAAAATTTATCATTGAAGCTCGACCTCTCCTTTTAATTCATTTTCCCTCCTTATCTATTTTTCATTATAATTTTGAAAATTAAGATAGAAGCAAAGGCATATAAACCAAAATATAAACTAATTAAAATCTCACCAATAATTTTAACCGTGCTTGAAATCATCATCCCGAGCTTCTTGAACATGTTGTGAACAATTTATAGAAGATGTCCGACTTTGAATTCATGTTTGTTCTTGTATAGGTTGTGAATTATAAGAAGATGTAGGACTTTGAAAAATAGGTCTGGTCGGATTGGGATTCACCCCTAACAATTCTTAATCCACGTAAATTCTTAGATCCTCAAACCATGTCTAAAACTGCAACATATCACTTGATATTAAAATTATGAATCAAAGCCTTATTGTCCAATTGTATGGCTTCAACTTTTTCAATTGGTTGATCGGCACTTTTGAACAAACATTTGACTCTTTGTTCATTTGAAAGAGGATCGAGATTTCTCAAAGGTCGATTGAATCTTGTTTCAACTCCTTCTAGGTATCTTGAACAAAATGTCAAACATTATTCAGCTCCATACCCTTCGCAATTGATCCTTCCGGACGAGCTCTATTACGAACATATGACTTCAAACACACAAATTGCCTAAAAAATTTATTAATCTTAGTTAAGTAAATAAAATCATCAAAATATGAAGGAAAGGGAAATTAATTACTATGATGTAGCTTTCTTGAGGATACATCCGACTATATGGCACCGGACCACCAAGCTTTGCCTCCTCCACTAAATGAATAGTTAAATGCACCATAACGATGAATAATGATGATAGAAAAATCCTTTCCATTTGACAAAAAGCCAAAAAAATACAATTTTGAATCTTGTCAAGCTCATTCACATCTAGGACCTTTGAGCATATTGCTTTAAAGAAAGCGAGACAATTCAATTATCACCGAAGTTACCTCTTTAGACGGACTACATGCTCTTAATGCTATCGGCAGGAGATCTTCAATCAAAATATGATAATCATGACTTTTAAGACCAATTAATTTTTTATCTTTAAGATTTACACATCTTAAAATGTTAGATGCATAACCATCGAGCAAATTTTAAAGAATGAAGAATTTTATAAAAGATTTCTCTTTCGCTATTGACATTGTAAAACAAGTAGAAGGCAATTTGCTTTTACCATTATCAAGCACTTGAGTGTGAAGATCAAACCTAATACCCAAATCCATTAAGTCAAGACGTGCATTTAAATTGTCCTTTGACTTAGTAGCATGATTCAATAAGGTTCTAATCACATTATCACATACGTGTTTTTCAATATGCATCACATCAAGATTATGACGCAACAAGTTAAACTCCCAATAAGCTAATTCAAAAAATATGCTTTTTTTCTTCCACCGCCTTTTTGCATCCTCAACATCATTACGAGTATTAACTATCCCTTCAATATTTGAGCCCCCAACATTAGTTTTGATCCTTTTTTTGTTCACAACCCTTTTTCTTTTATCATGTTGTACTAATTTTCTAAAAGTATAATCTATGTCTTTTAACTATTTCAAGACGTCACTATCACTTTTCTAGATGGTGCCATTTGTAGCTCTTTTGTACCGTCAAAACAATTTTTTTGATGACGAAATATATGATCATAAAGTAACCATCAACGATGACCCCCGAAACAATGCTTCTTACTTTTCTACAATCATTTAGAACACATTGACTTAGTATAACATGGACATGCAAACTTTCCTTTCATACTCCAACCGGATAAATTTGCATAAGCAGGAAAATCATTTATTGTCCACATCAAAGTAGCTCACATGTTAAATGATTATTTTTTAGAAGCATCATAAGTCTCTACACCTATCCATAATTTTTTCAAATCGTTATCAAAGGTTGCAAATAAACATCTATATCATTTCCTGGATCGTTCTCACCGGAATAATCATTTGATAATATGAATGATGATTGTTTCATACAAATTCAAGATGAAGTATTATATACAATCAATACAACGAGGCCATGTGCTATATGTAATGCTCATTGTTCTAAAAGGATTAAAACCATCACTAGCAAGAGTAAGCCTTACATTACGAGAATGCGAAGCAAAATCGGGATATCGAGCATCAAAATTTTTCCATGCTTCTCCATCGGTAGGATGCCTTAATTATCCATCTTTCTTACGACCTTCCTCATGCCACCTCATATCACTAGCCATTTTTTTTGAATAAAATAACCTTTGCAAACAAGGTATTAAAGGAAAATAATGCAACACTTTTGTCGGTATTTTCTTCGTAGCACTAAAACTTTTCATTTGACCTTTATCACCTTTCGTGTTGTTTTGCCTTTTTTTTTTGCCACCAAGGAGTACCACATTTATCACATACTTCAAGATCTTTTTTATCACCCCAAAATAACATACAATCATTTGGACAAGCTTTTATCTTCTCATAATCAAGACCTAAAGCTTTAATGATTTTTTTTGCCTCATAAAATGATTTAGGCAACAATATGCCTTTAGGAAATGCAATAGCCAATAACTCTAATAACATAGTAAATGATTTCTCAGTCCATCCATTTAAACATTTTAAATGGTATAAATGCAATATAAAAGCTAACCTCGAAAATGATTTACATCCAGGATATAACTCTTCATTCATATTTTTTAATAAATCATTATACATATTCGACTCTTGGGTGGACTCGTTCATTATCTTGTTCTACATCAAACCTTTGACATTGCCCATGCATTTCATCATTCATTTATTGATCATGAGTTTTATCGCATTCATGTTCATTTATTTTATTTATATTCATTGTCATTTCATTATCACATTGACCAACTACACCAAAAGCATCACATAAAAACCCTACCTTATCATCCGATCGTTGTGGATTCACATCAATAGAAGTTGGTTTTTGAATAGAACTCGACTTCTTGTACATATGAGGTAGAAACATAAGAAGATGACCTAATGTTACTAAAAGAAGAACTCTCTCCATGAAAAACCCACTAGGTATACCCCCTTAAAAACCCATCACAAATTAAGTGAACTCTAGCATCTTTATATGTTTGTAAAGAAGAATTACCACATCGAATACAAGGATAAAAATTTTTCTCATTATAAGATGTATTACGAAATGCTAATTCAAGAAATTCTTCAACTCCTTTTTTATATTTAGTACTAGTTCTAGTCTTGTTCATCCAACTTCTATCAATTTCATAAATATTATAGAATCCTTAAAAGAATGCTATAATTCTTTTTCAATAAAAAATAAAAATAAAAGCACAAACCTAGCTATATCATAAAATACTGATCAACACATTTAGCACTTAACACTTTTATAGTCTCAAATATCAATAACCAATTGATTGCAAACAATCCTAGCTCATTTCAAGCACAAATACAAGTTAGATGTAATAAGCTTATTGTCTTACTTGTGCTAAGAAATTTACCTTGAAGTAGTCTATTGTTCTACCATAGAAAATACCTAAAAAAAATAGTTTTATTAGTTAGAACAAAAAAATAAACTTATCCACCACATGATAAAAAGAAAAGAAAAGAAAAGATGTAATTGTACTCACCACACGAGCCTTTAAAAGTTAATCTTCTCTAACGTTTCCACTATTCTCTAAACCGAATTCTAATCTACAAAAAAAATAGAAATTATAAATAACAGAGCTAACTATAGAATACCGAAGGAAGAAATAAATATAAAACCAGCATGTAATGACATACATTGTACGGATGCATGATGTCATATGTATAGAAAAAAACGAGGGATATGCATGGGGTCAAGTCCGATTATACATGTAAGGTTATATGTATAGAAAAAAAAACAAGGGAAATATGTGAGGTCAAGTCCGATTGTGCATGTAATGACATACATTGTACACTACATGGACACATATTACAACATAGGTATCCATTACAATACGGATGCGTACAAGTATATATCTTATGATGCACCCATACTTTTTACTTCAAATTACTTGTAGAAAATATCATAGACTTATTAAACCTAATATAAGACTAATATTGTTCTTTATTAATCACTCCAAACCTTAAATTATTATATCATCCCTATCCTATCTTGAACTAAGATTACCCTAACCTATCAATTGCCATACACCATACTTGCACTCTAGCTAACTCCTTATTGTTGGTTGTCAATGAAGTGCTATGGTTTCATTTCCATTTATACTCCGATGCTTTCATTTCATAGTCTTTCCCTCTACAAGATTTTAATTTGATAATTTCCAAGCCCACTACATTAGACAAAATTATCTAACTCCCACTTGATATAATTTGGGCCAAGGCCCGACATGCACAAAGGAATCAGTGTCAAATACCCTCAATTAGACCCCTTTTGCATAAAGAAGTGACATCACATTCCTAATTCATTTCTTAAGTATGTTTTAGGCCTTTTGGGTTTCAACCTAAGACCTTAAATTAGGCTACTTTTGCATAAAGCCCATAACTTTATATTTATTTTCTTTTTCGTCGTAGACTTAAGAGAGCTACAAAAGCCATTTCTTTTTCGTAAAGTTGCTCTTGCTGCAAAGAGCAAGAGCAAGAGCAATAGGTAGAAGAGGAAGGGGAGTGATAAAAGAAGGGAAAGTGAGTGGATTGATATCAAGCAATGAGGGTTTTGTAGTTCCTTATCCGTGCTATCATTCTTCAACATCACGAACTATCCAAAATACTAGGAATCCAATGTTGCAAATCCTCTAGAATAAGCAAAAGTTCATAACGAGCTTTGTTTTTAATTACTCTACATATTCTAATAAATCCAAAATACTAGACCATGCATCACCACCCAGCAGACACACTCACATTAAAGCACTAAGGCCAAGCCCTTATGTTGATACTACTAAGGGCCTCTCGTTAATGCGTGCAATACTATACCGCTGTAATTAAGGAAAAGCTACTTTGTTTTCTTAATGTGTTCTTGAAACATAAAAAAACATATGTTTAGGAAACAAAATTTTTGGGTCGTCAACAATGTTACCAAGCAGAAAAGGTTCGGACATGAGAGCTAGATACAAAAAATTTAAGGACATGAAAATCACTTCCTGCTAACTCAAGCAAACCTAGAATAGAATGAACCCCCATATTGCTTTAAAATGTCGAGAGACTAGATAGGAAAAAAATAGAACACATAGGTGAAAAGAATAAAGGTAAGTTCAACTTCAATCAAAGAACACTTAAAATCTTGCATGTTGAATCAACATAAAGAAACCAAAAGGATTTTCATCTTTTTCCCCACCTATTGGCTTAATAACCCATTCACACATAAAAGAATGTTAGTTCTTCTAAGGCATCAAAATCATATGTTGGAGGCCATAATTCTCAAGAAGGAAGCAAGAATTGCCAAGCACACGAACCAAATAGAAAACATCAAAACTATAGGTTTCCTCATGATTCCTCGAGTGTGCTTGTTCGTAGCTAGAGTACAAAGAATCGTAGATGGTTCTTAGCATAGTCCACTTATTTTTTAAAACAAATTCATATCCCTAAACCGGTCTATTTTATTCTATTCATAATCTCCCAATCTTCGTGACAAGCAATTTTACATCGTGCTCTCAGCACAAAATGGCACAATCTAGGCAAAACTTGCTAATTAGGACAAGCAACATACTAATTGAAATTTCTAATTAGAACGAGCAATTTCATGACACAACAAGATCATTGAAAGTGTCTTTGAAGTATAACATCTAGGCGTAACTTAAGTTCTTAAGCATGACACAACAATTCGGATAAGAATTGAAAACTTCTTCTTTCAAGCAAGTTTCTTAATAGGAAAGTCACATTACCTTAGGATTGCCTTGGGATACAGAGATGCTTTTAGGACTCAAAGTAACGATCTTTCTCCAGTTTGGAAATTCTTTTGAAGACAATCGCTCTTGCTTCCCGGTGCTCTAGCTTTAAGTCACAAAATAAGAAAAAGACAAGTAGCATATTAGATTGAAAATTTTAATGGAATTAGAAAAGAAAAGAGTCGGTAATCTAATTGATTGGCCATAAAATTAAACTTAGCATACTTACCATTAGAGAAATCAATGATAAAATCAACAATGAGTACCCAATTGATTTAGAGGATAGCTATAATTTCGTTTCTAACAAGAAGGAGAAAAGGACGAAGGAGAGGAGAAGAACAAATAAGCAAAGGAGAAGAAGCACGAAACGAGAGGAGAAGAATGAAGAAGAAGAGGAGAAGAAGCACGAAGCGAGAGGAGAAGATTGAATAAATAGAGGAGAAGAAAAACCCTAAAAGGAGAGGAATAATGTAGCGACGAGAAGAAAAACCCTAAGAGGAGAAGGATAATGTGGCGTTCTTTTCCCTTTCAGAACAAAAAAAAAAAAAAAAAAAAAGGTAAAGAAAGAAGAAGCATATCGAAGATGGAAGAAGTAGAGAAGAAGAACCTTAGTTGAAGAAGTAAAGCTCTCGATAAGATCTTCCCCTTTCGAACCAAACAAAATTAAAAATGAAGAAGCCAAAGAGAAGAAGGACATAGCAAATCGAGGAGAATAAGCAAATTTAGAAGGAGAAGCTCGAAAACCCTAAGGAGAGGGAAGATGAAAGAGCTTTTCCCGTTTCGAACCAAAATAAAAAAATAAAAAAAATTTATTTCATGAATAAAGCTAACGCCTCTAATTAAAGTTTGGGGCGGTTTTGTCAACCGCCTCAAATTTGTTTCATAAAAGTAGCCCTAGTGTAAGTACTAAAAACACTTTGAGACGGTTTATAAAACCTCCTCAAGAATTCCGCCTCTATATCTATTTTTTGTTATAGCGGTGCCTTTTGTTGTTTCTTTGCTTTCTATGGTTCTATAATCAATGTTTTTTCAAAAGTGTTTTGTTTTCTTTCATTTTAAAATTTTAACCTTTTTCCTCATGATGTTATTTTCTTTATTGCAATTTTGGTTAATTTGGTTGGCATGTGGATCCGATTATGATTTCCTTTTCATTTTGCTATAAATTATGAGTATGAAGGATTTCCTTTTCATTTTGCTGTAAATTATGAGTATGAAAGATTTGAATATAGAGAAAGCTCTCAAAAATAAAGAAGAATTATAACATTGTTGGTTCGGATGTTTTTTATTTATTGGACCAAATAACAACACAATTTTTATGATTTTTTTTTTTATATAACCGCATTTCTATATATTAAGATTTTAAATATTTTTATTATTTTGCTCAAGAAATGAATGTTAAATTTTTTTCTTTGAATCATTTTTTTGTTTTGCATGATTAGACCCATAGCAAAGCACGGGCATCAAATTAGTATCAAGCTAAATTTCATGGGATAGACGGATTTGTAGGCTTCATTTCCAACATGTATATACAGTAAATTTGGCAAAACTATTGTGACTTAACGCATATTTTTGAAGTACTTGATTCAAACATTCCTGTGGCAGACTAAATTCATGAGAGCTTGTCAATATAGGTTCTTTTCGAAAAATTATATTTTTAAAAATGATGAAAACAGAATAATAACTATGCCTTCAAAAAAAAAAAAAATCACTACAATAAAAGCTTGTATTAGATGTAAACATTTAGAGATAGAAAAAAAAAATTATAGGATACTTGTCAATTTGTCCCCTTGAATTTTATGAATTTTATCAATTACACATAAAATCGTTGATTTATTTCAATTAGATTTTGTATCTTTTTTTTCCTCTGTATAAATTTTAATTTTTATGGACATGATTATTTTCTTTTGTTTTTTTTTAATATAGTTTATACATTGTATTCTTGTAATTTTTAAATGAGATTATCATGATTCTAAATATATATGTTTGATTTAAAGGTTGAAAGTGTATTGCTGAATTTTTTCTTGAGTTTTTGGAGACAAAAAAAAATAATAATAATAATAAATAAATAAATAAATAAATAAATTCAATAAGGATAAAATCTTATTTTAAATTTTTATAGAATATTTTTTTACCCTAATTGTTATTTTATTTTTTTCAATGCAATCTTATGATAATAAAAAAATATATATACATGTTTCTTTTTTGATTTGTAATTAGTTGAAACTTGTTCTTTAATTTTTATTTAAGAATTCATGTATAAAAAAAGCTCTTTGTTTTTTTTTTTAAAGAATAAAATCTATTAAAAAAAACATAAAAAAGAATTAATTACGCATAAAATTTTGATTAAAAAATAAAAAAATAATAATTATATATGGTTTGTTGAAGTTGCAATATAAGGAGGATCATAAAATTAAAATAAAATTAAAATAATTTTATGTATTCTATCCGATAATGTCACGAACAACCAACTACTTGAATTTAAAAATAGTGTTTTGCAATTAATTTCATTGTGACGACCTATGTTGGCTTTCCAGCTTTGTTGGCCATCTTTCTCTCTGGACCAATTCAACCGTAATAAGCACAAGAGCCACTAAATGCTTTCTCCAGCTCTATTACTTCATGGGTCCATCAAGTCAACGGATTCGCTACGAAGCAACAGTTATACACACAAATGTATACAAATTTAGTTCAATCAACACTAAAGAAAGAAAGTATGTTGAATTTTTTTTAAAAAATAATTTTGATGGTCTAATATAACGAGAGTAAAAATGCTACTTTTAAAGTTTATGTGCAAAAAAAAAGAAGAAGATTATCTGCAGGCATTCTCGTTTTAGAAAATAATATGCATGTTAGGCATAGACACACAGAGAAGAGGGATTTTTAGCTCCGAAGAAGAAGAAAAGATTATAAATCAAGGGTCTAAATTGCAAATAAAGTTTTAAGTATAAGGACATAATTGAATACATTATAAATTATAAGAATTTAAATGTATATACCATGGCAAAAACAGAAAAAATCTGAGGGGAGGCAGCTGCTCTCCCCAGTGTCTTACAAGATCCGCTACGTTAAGGATACTCAAAAACCTTTCCTAACATTGACTAAAAGATATTTTCGTCTATAAATGCCCTCTCCATAGAGCTGATCGGCATCATCAACCACGAAAACAGACCCTATACATCTTAAGTTTATGATAATAAAGATATGACCTCTTTATTAAAGAAACCATTTTCAACGTTCTTGTTTTTGCTTGTTTTCATCTACTTCTTCTCTTGTTTCTTAGCTTACTCTGCTACTCCATATGATGCTGCTAAAAATGAAGCTGAGGCTCTTCTAAACTGCAAAGGGAGTCTTGACAACCAAATCTAATCTCTCTTATCTTCTTAGAATGGTAGAAGCCTCTGCAATTGGGTTGGCATCTTTTGTGATAAATCGAGAAGTATCAATTTATTGGGCAAAGAAACATGAATAACACAATGAAACCTCTTTGCCCTCGCTTGAACAATCAAACACAAGCTACAATTAAATACCCAAGCCATGCAAGTAACTAATAATCTGAAAAAATAAGGAACCAATCACAATCACAATCACACAAATAACACATAAATTTTTACGTGAAAAATCTCTTCAATTTGAGAAAAAGAAACTACGAGACCAGAGTCCACAATAACTTCTAATATCAATAATAATTGATACAAGAAGTTCTCTCTAGATTAAACTAGATGAATAATTAACCACAAACATCAAAGGTTACACGCCCTTGACAAACCACATCAAAAGATGATCCATAAAGAAAATAGAAGAAACCAAGTTTAAATTTTACCAAAAAAATAGCATTGCTATGAGCATAATATCTCGCTCTCCAAGACTCAAAACCAAATTTTTACCGTCCAGAATATGCGCTTGCCTCTTCTGAACATATTCACCAAATTGAGCTCAATACAATGGTTAATAAAACCAAAAACTCAATTTTAACATGTTAATTTGTGCTAAAACTCTCTTTTCTTCTTTTCTCAAAAGTCTGCAGGAAGTGTGACCAATGTTAGCCTTACAAATTTTGGTTTGAAAGAGACGCTTCATAGTTTCAACTTCTTATCATTTCCAAATCTTCTCAATCTAAATCTCTGGAACAATTCACTTTACGGAACTATTCCACCACACATTAGTAACATTTCCAAGATTACCTACTTGGACCTGTCAACTAACGATATCACAGGAAATCTTCCATCTGATATAGGTGTTTTGACTAGTCTAAATATTTTGTATCTGTCTAGAACTCATCTTAGCGGGCCCATCCCTGCAGAAATTGGAATGTTAAGGTCACTTTCTGTGCTTCCACTGTCTAGAAATAATCTCATAGGTTCACTCCCTGCCTCCATAGGCAATTTGAAAAACCCATCCATTCTCTTTCTGGGGTATAACCAACTTTCTGGTTTCATTCCTCCGGAAATTGGGTTGCTAAGATCTCTCACCGATTTTGACATGTCTGATAATGTTTTATCCGGTATAGTTCCTCCTTCTTTAGGAAACTTGAGAAACCTGTCATTTATGCATCTTAAAAACAACCAACTTTCCGTGATGACTGAATTATATCTAGATGAAAACAATTTGTCTGGATCTGTTCCTCAAGAAATAGGGAACCTTACATCCCGAGTTAAGTTGAGTTTGTTGCAGAACAAACTCAATGGATCCCTGCCACCTGAGATGAAAAATCTGAGTCATATGACGGTTTAGGAGTTGGGTCACGATGAATTCACTGGCCTTTCGGCACCAGATGTATGCCTTGGAGGATTACTTGAAAAGCTTGCTGCTCCTTACAATTATTTCTCAGGTTCCATTCCTAGAAGCTTGAGAAACTGCACTAGACTATCTAGACTTAGGCTTGATTGGAATGAATTAACAGGGAATATTTCTGGAGATTTGGGCATTTATCCTCATTTGAGCTACATTGATTTGAGTTACAATAAATTGTATGGTGAGCTTTCGTGGAAATTGGGGGAGTACCACAATATGAGCAGCTTGAAAATCTCAAACAACAATATCTCTGGCAAAACACCACCTGAACTTGGAAAGGGTTCTAAGTTGCCTTTGATTGACTTGTCGTCCAACAACTTGGCAGGGGTAATCCCGAAAGAACTGGGACAGTTGATGTCTCTTTTCAAACTTACACTTAACAACAATCGACTTCCAGGTGTTGTTTCCAAATAAATCAAGTTGCTATCTGAACTCCAGTATCTTAATTTGGCAGCTAACGACCTAAGTGGGACAATTCCGAAGGAGGTTGGAGAGTGCTCGAATTTATTGCTGTTGAATTTCAGTCGCAATAAGTTCACAAAGAATATTCCATCTGAGATAGGGCACCTACAGTTTCTTGAACTTCTTGAACTCAGTCACAATTTATTGACTGGAGGGATAGCATGGCAACTTGGAGAGTTCAAAGCGTTAGAGGAGCTGAACCTTTCTCACAACAAGCTTTCTGGTTTCATTCCCACAGTATTCGATCATTTGTGGAGTTTGATAACTGTGGATATATCCTACAATGAGCTAGAGGGTCCTGTTCCCAACATCAAAGCCTTCAACAAGGCTCCATTTGAAAGCTTTGTGATATGGGGGCATGATGGAGAGGCCCTGTATGAGAATATCGTTGAAGCCACTGAGGGATTCAACTCCAAGTACGTTATTGGCGCAGGAGGGTATGGAATCGTTTACAAAGCAGCGCTGCCAATGGGTCGGGTGTTTGCTGTCAATAAACTTCACCAATCCGAAGAGGTAGAGTTCTCCAATTTGAAAGCTTTTACGAATGAGATCCGTGTGTTGACAGAAGTTCGACATCGCAACATTGCATGTGAAGTTATATGGTTTTTACGAAGCAGCGCAGCATGAATGCTCTCCCCCAATCATTCACCGAGATATTTCCGGCAGCAATGTTCTTTTGGACTTTGAATATGAAGCTCACGTCTCCGGCTTCGGCACGGCTAGGCTCTTATTGCCAGATTCAACCAACTGCACTTCATTTGCGAGTACATGGCTCCAGGTGCGTGCCTTTATTAAATCCTACTATAAAAATTTCATAATTTTCTCAATATCTTCAGTACTTTATAATCCAATAGAGCTGTTGATGCATGGCTCTATTAATTAGCAGCTTTCCTCTTCCATGTTTATACGTACTTTTGCTTACAATTGGGATCAACCTAGTATATTTCAACTGCTTAGATTAGAGGCCTCTAGTGGTTGACCATACTTAAGATTACTTTACGTATCTCAAGTTTGGTTGTCTGTTACTTCTATGCTGTAGCATTGAACAACTGGTGACGGATGAGATGCATCTTGGCCGAAAAAAAAAAAAAATTTTGGCTTCTCAGTTCTACTGAATTTTTATGAAATTTGAAACTGCTAGGCATTGGAATTCAGTTAACGTATAATTCTTTTTGTCCTGATTTAAGGGAAAGAATCTAGCAGCGCAGTTGCTTCCATACACAAGCACACGCAAACATTATACATGCATGCATTCGTACATAAATACATGGTCTAAACTTAATTCACCCCTGCGAAACCGCCTCTGGATGCTCGAAATATATTGTACGACGGTCTTTTTTCTTTTTGAAAGAGTTGGCTTATTCAATGAAGGTGAATGAAAAACATGATGCCTACAGCTTTGGAGTGGTAATACTTGAAATTATGATGGGGAGGCATCCAAGCGACTTCATTTCATCTCTTTCATCTCCAGCATTTTCTTCATGATCTGAAGGATGTTCTAGACCAACGCATCTCCCTTCCTGAAAACAAAGTTGCAGAAGGAGCAGTCTATGCTATGAGAATAGCACTTGCATGTTTGCGTGCCAATCCCCAATCTCGGCCAACCATGAGACAAATTTCATTGGAGCTAATGACTGATCAATGGCCCCCATTAACGAACCCATTTGACACTACAGAATTGGAAGAATTGTTATCTCAATAATGTTGTATTTGCTGAGAATGCATGCTGTCAAATTTTTTCTTGTCGCGATATATGTATGCATGTTCCATCTACGCTTTGTATTTCTACGTCTCAATAATGTTGTCTATAGAAGCAATAAAAGAGTTTCACACATTTAATTCAGTCAGCAATGAAAAGAGAATACAGATTCATTCAAACTGTGATTCAGACTTAAGAAACATATATAGCCGAACTTAGAAAGTTGACATTTCTACTGATTGAAGATTCTGTCGAACTGTTCTTTTTACGACTTCAACAATTACGTGATAGCTGCTTGGCGATTGCCGATCCAGAATTGGAGCTGAAGATAAAGAGAACGAAATAAGAATTCAATTGAGTTTAATAATTGAGATTTTTGAATGGATCAATTTATTTGGATCGCTGAAAAACTTGTAATTGTCTCGGTGTTGTCAACTGTAAGGTCTGTGTTCTCCATAATACGTTCCCTGGATGCCTTGGCGATTGCTTCTGTTGAACCAATAACTTGATTGTTATGAAAGGAGAAGAATGATGTGTTATTCGAAAATGGTTTGCTTCTAAGAACCTATAACCTTATTCAAGAGAAAAGTTTTTCCAATGGGTCTTATCATTCGGCAAGGTAAGCTTAATTATCAGGGAGTTTCTAAATATGAACATTAATAAGATTTTTATGGGTCGTTGATTTGTCAATGATTAGTCCATTTGAATGAAATTTTGGGAATAAATTTCTTCATGAGAATAGAGAAACACTGAGGAGGATTGGTTTTTCCACAAACATGAAATGGATTCTATGTCAACACATATAAACTGAATTCTGAGTTTTCTCCACGAAAGAATAAAATTCTGCTTGGCATAAATTGTCAGGAGAGGGGAAATGACCTGGAGATGAAACAAGGCTTTTAAGAAGGATGATCAGGCTCAAAGTCATTGGCACGAAAAACGTGATGTTACTTACAGCATTTGCATCCTGGTTATTTGGTACCAATTAGCCAATAACTTCTATCGACTAATGATGGGGAGGAAGGTGGGATTAAAAAAAAAAATTTTGGTACTTCTCAAAAACCTTAAAAAAAATAAAAAAATAAAAATAAAAAACAGCCTAAGAAAATCTTAACAACTAAGTAAACATTACCATGAAATTTATTTATTTATTTATTTTTTATAAATATGGGCTTCTTCTTCTTCTTCTTCTTCTTTTTTTTTCTTGGAAAAAAAACCCGTCCTCTAGTTTATAGGATGAAATTGAACTCTTTCATACCAATAGAATAAATATTTAGAGCACAATAAGCATGTCAGCGTACCTACATAGTAAAATATTCTAAAATCTGTTCTTAAAAGCTCAAGATGATCAAAACATAAGCCAAAGAAAAATCCACTGTTCACCCAAAATTTTCCACACCATAATGGTCCACATACGTTCCTTCATAGATGTAAAATTAAAGACAGTGAACTCCTTGAAGACTAAAGTGTTACGCCTTGTCTAAAAGAGAGATTTTTCTAGAGACTCGGAGAACGTTAGATAAGTCCGGAAGCTTCTGAAGAGCATGGAGTAATAAAGAAGCATCTATAATTTCTAAGAGAAATCTAGACATGCCTTAGAGCTAGATAAGTTTGGAAGCTTCTAAAAGAGCATGAAGCAATGAAGAAACCTTTAGGATGTCCAAGAGAAATCTAGACATATTCTAGATAATTCTAGAGAGTCTCTCATTATTCTAACATGTGCATATCTAGATGGTTTTGAGAAACTATCTAAGTATGTACTAGAGAATATCTAGATAGTTCCTTGTAAATATATAGATAGGATATTTCTAGAGAATCAATTATAGCCATTAAATCAAATAGATCCTAGCCATCCATCGAAGAGGTGGAAGGCTATAAATAGGTAAGACTTGCATTTGACCAAGACACTTAGGCATCCGGAAATCTAAAAGAGTGTATCTTAGAATTGTAAGTTTTAGAAAGCAATACAAAGAGTTCTTATATCTTTTGTGTGTGTGTGTCTTTCTTGCTTAACAACTTTGTGTGAGGAATGATGACTTAGTTTGTCTTGGAAAAGAAGAGAGCCAAGTGCCGCACGTGAGCTTGGGAAAGGCCAAGTCCGTGACAAGTGATATTAGAGCCTGGCTCTATCAAAGTGTGAGTAAGCTTGCTGTTAGCTAAAGTTTTCAAGGGAGTAAGCATGTCTAGCTCTAGCATGGAGAATGTTACTCGGGGATGCTAGGAAGGAGATTTTACCTCCTCAACCTAAGAAGGGAAGGGGAAAGTCTCATGATGTATTGGTTGCCTTGGAGGAGCAACTCATGAGGGCGGAGGAGCTGATTTCAAATAGAGACTCAATGAGATAGAGGGAGATGATGAGTGGGAGACACTAGGCATGACAAGCCTACGTAAGGTGCTCTTCGATCTCTAAGCTTAAGTGGAAATAGTTGAGAGGTGTGCCAAAGAGAACACCGTCGAAAAGGATGCTTTTATGGAATGGATGAAGGAGAGGTTCAAGCAACATCAAGAGTATATGACCGGGTATGAGTAAACTCTTGAACAACTTAGAAAAGATTAGGCAAATTGTCGAGAAGCTATATCGAATGGTGTGGTTTTGAGGGACATATAAAAAGTTGAAGTGCCAAGATCAAAGCACTATGCCGACAAGTGAGATACAAAAGAAGTTGTTGGCAAGTGGAGTAATATTTTGAGGTAATGGGCTTGATCGAGGATAGAAATCGTGTCAAGATCGCTACTTTTTACCTCTCGGAGGACCTTGCTTTATGGTGGCGTATGAAGCACCAAGAGCTCAAAGAGGAGAATCTAGAGTTGCCTAGTTGGGATAAATTCAAATGAGCTATATATACTCAATTCTACCCAAAGGAAGCAGATTGGGAAGCACAGGATAAGGTACAAGCATTGAAGCATATGCAAACTATTCACGATTATGTTCAAGAATATGTTTCTCCGAAACTTCAAGTATATGGCAAACCCGACTATGATCATATGTATGATTTTATTAAGGGACTTCAATCATAGGCACAACAAGAGGTGGGAGGTCGATAGCCTAAGACCTTAACCGAAGCTATGGCTATAGCTGAATCCCTAATTGAATATAAAAGAAAGAACCCTTTAAGCCTAAGAAAGACTTCAAGGGAAAAAGTGAGGGAGCTTACGGAAAGAAGAGGTACAAAGATGGGTAAGACAAAGCTCATAAATCGAAGGGCTTTGTCAAAGAACATGATAAGAGAGAATTCAAGCCCAATGGTTGCTACTTTTGTAATGGGCGACATTAGTGGAGAGAGTGCCCGAAGCGACAAGCCTTTGATACCTTGATGAAGGAAAAGGAGTGTGCTTCGAGCATGAGAAGCATATGGGATCGTTGCAGCCTTCTTAATACCTTGAATGTTAAGCCCCGACCTAAGGTGCCACCGAAGGATGGGCTTATGTATGTGGATGTGGACGTGAATGGCAAGGCCGTATTAGTCATGCTAGACACAAAGTGCCACACATAATTTTATAGTCAAGGATGAGGCCAAAAGACTTGATTTGGTGGTAAACAAGTCGTTAAGTAGTATGAAGACAGTGAATACTTCCTCTAAACCTACTTTTGGCATAGCACATGAGTTAAGTCTTGGCATAGGCATATGGAAAGGGGTGCTAGATTTCACGATTGTCACGATGAATGACTTCAAGGTTGTGTTAGGCATGAAGTTCTTTAAATAAGCAAAAGTCATACCTACACCTCACTTGGAGCAAATGGTGATTATGAAGAAAGAGACACTATGCATAGTGCCGCCCAAGGTGTATGCTAGATAGGATTTGAAGCATCTCTTGGCTATGAAGTAAAGAAAGACTTTAAGAAAGGGGAAGTCACCTACTTGGTAACTTTGAAAGAAGATGGGTTGGTGGATGATGAGAGTGCGAAGATATCCAAAACGATTACCAATATGTTAGCCAAATTTGATGATGCCATGCCACTCGAGTTATCCAAGAAGTTACCATCTAAAAGAGAAATCGATCACCAAATTGAATTAGTGCCGGGTGCCATGTCACCATCCATGGCACCTTATCGGATAGCCCCTCATGAGTTAGAGGAATTGAGGAAGAAGCTCGAAGGCTATGTTAGAGGTTGGACAAATATAACCTTTTAAGTCATCGTATGGCTCGCCTATATTGTTCCAAAAGAAACAAGATGGATCGTTGAGAATGTGCATGGACTATTGGCCATTAAACAAAGTCACGGTGAAAAACAAGTATCCAATTTCATTGATAGTTGATTTGTTTAATCAGCTTGAAAAAAAATTTAGTTCTACACCAAGCTTGATTTAAGATTAGGGCATTATCAAGTTTGAATTACCACTAGAGATGTGCAAAAGACAACATACATGACAAGGTATGGTTCCTATGAATTCCTTCTTATGCGATTTGATTTGACTAACGACCCGGTTACTTTCTACACCTTAATGAATAAGGTATTTCAATCGTACCTAGATCGGTTCGTAGTGGTATATCTTGATGATATCGTAGTTTATAGCTCTACACTCGAGGAGCATTTAGACAACCCACGTACTATATTCAAAGTACTAAGGGCAAATGAGTTATATGTTAAAACGGAGAACTCGCTCATTTATCAAAGAGGAAGTACTCTTCCTAGGGCATAAGATTAAGGGAGGAAAGTTGATGATGGATGAGGTTAAAGTCAAAGCTATCTCAAAATAAGAAAAGCTAACCAAGGTAGGCAAGCTTTGCTCATTCTTTGGGTTAGTCAATTACTATCATCGCTTTATTCGTGACCACTTAAGGAAGGTGGCGCTTCTCAATGGCTTGTTGAAGAAAAACAAGAGATGAGAGTGGAGTGATAAATGCCAAAAAGCTTTCGAAGAGTTAAAGAAAGTTATCATTGAGGAGCTAGTGTTAAGCTTGGCCGACCCAACCAAGCCATATGAGATACACCGATGCTTTTGATTTTCCTTTAGGTGGTGTGTTGATGTAGGAACAACATCCTATAACTTACGAGAGTAGGAAGCTAAATGACATCGAGCGTCAATATTCGTGTAAGAGAAGGAGATGACAACAATGGTGCAATGCTTACGTACTTGAAGGCACTACTTGCTAGGATCTCAATTTATCGTGAAGATGAACAATAAAGCCATGAGTTACTTTCAAACTTAAAAAAAGCCGACATCAAAACAAGCCGATGGCAAGACTTTCTTATCAAATTTAACTATGCCTTTGAGTACAAACTAGGCAAAACCAACGTGGTGGCCGATGCACTTAGTAGAAAAGCCGAGTGCATCATATGACAAAGGTGGATGGGGAGATTATGACTAGAATTAAGGAAGGAATGGAGCATGATCCCACCGTCAAGAGTTTGTTAGGCCTTACAAGGGAAGGTAAGACTTAAAAATTTTGAAAAGAGGATGGAATTCTCTACACGAAAGGGAGGAGAATTTATATACCTAAGTGAGGAAACCTTTGATGAGATTTGATGAAGGAATGCCATGACTCGATGTGGGTTAGACATCCAAACAACAACGTACTAGAGCCTTGTTGGAGGAAGCATACTTTTAGCCATAGTTACGTGATGATGTGGAGTCTTATGTGAGAACATTCCTAATGTGCCAATAAGAAAAAGTTGAAAATCAAGTGCTCGGGAGTCTATTACGGCCTTTGCTTATTGCGAAAGACTATAGGAGATAATCACCATGGATTACATAGTGGCTTTGTCGAAATCGAAGAATTGTGGGAGCATTATCATAGTTATGGATAAGTTCTTCAAATATGCCACTTTCATACTAGCCCTAATGGATGTGATGGCCAAGAACACCGCTAAGCTAATTTTCAAATATGTGGTGAAGTATTGGGATGTCTCGCGATATATAATCGGTGATCGAGATCCTCGATTCACTTGAAAGCTATAGACGAAGCTATTTGAGTTGTTAAGCTTCGAAGCTACATTACTCCATAAGTTTTTACTATAACGCCCCTCTCCGGCCCACTTGCCAATTACCCAAAAGGAGTGGCTAGGCGAGGAACGTGTCACGCCGACATGTAAAAATTGACTTAAATTTGACTACGTCCATGCCGGTACCATAACAACATACTATATATTGAAATATGTATAATACAAGAGTACATTATAAGAACATTCATAATGGAAGAAATTACAATCAAAATAAAATCCCCTAAGGTTTGTGTGACCCTCGAGTCCTTTTGGAGGATCCGGTAGCGTCCTTATTAGTATTATAGTCACTACTACTCGTCATAACATGTAAATAACAATGAGGTGATTCGAAGCTCGGTAAGTGAGGTGATGCACATGATATGCAATGCTTTTCCGACTTCCCATCATACTCATCAATTTTTAATTCCGGGTACCCCGGGTATTAGCAAGTCTACTCTATTTTTAATCCGGTAATTATTGAATCACCTTCTACTAAACTAAAATTATCCCTCGTTGTAGCCACTATTAGCGGGAGTCCATCTTCTAACAAGTGCAGGCACACAGACTTAGAGTACACATATAGTTGGACCGCTAATACCCATTTATTCATGTTAGCTTGCCAAACCTAATCATGTAAACCAATTCTCAATCAATTGACTTTTCTTCATTTGCCCCATAATGCACGTGATGTTATGTGTATCATATTAAACATATCCAACCCATATAGGATTTCGAGCAAACTTATACCCCTTATCATCATGAAATATTTTTATAGGTCCAACCCATATAGGGTTTCGTGCATACTCATACCCCTTATCATCATGTTTCCCCATGTTAGAATTAAAGATCGACGAATGGTATTGATTTAGTCATGGGTCTATTTGTGTATGTGGGTATTTTTTTTTTTTGTTTCCTATCATAATTCTAATTATTAATTTGTTCCACTATGACTTGAATAATTATTAGCATTTGAACCCATTTTTACTCATTTTAAGGTATATTTTTCTATTTTCATTTTATATCTATTTGCCTAATTGATCATTAATTACGTTATCTTGGTGAAAAGAAATGGAAACCAAGCAACTATGAAGTAAAAGTGATGAATTTCGAGTGAGTGGTGAATTACATGAGCAAAGACACACCCACATGGGAGGTCGTGTAACTCTTTAACTTAAAAAAAATGCATTTCTTTATTACACGAGAAAAGACATGCCCGTGTGAGTGGTCATGTAATTTTTTGACTAAAGAAAAACACATTTCTTCATTATAAGGGCAAGGACACACCCTTGTGGGAGACCGTGTAAGTCTCTAACGTTAAGAAAAATACATTTCTTCATTAGATGGGAAAGAAAACACTCGTGGGGGAGGTCGTGCAACTCTTTACCCCAAAAGTTTACTTAAGAAGAACCCTAAAATTTCATTTTTCTTTGCTTCCTACTCTAATTTATTCAAGTCTATACAAGTCTCAAATTTACCCACCATGTTTTGTGTAACCGAATTCCATCATTCATATCCCCGAAACATGAATTTAATCATATACAAGGCTTTCTAAAATTTGGGAAGCAACCAATCAGTACAACCAACCATACCAATAAGAATTGCAAGGCAAATCAGTCCACACAACCAATCACAACAACATATCACCACCTAAACACATGTTTAGTCAATTGTATAAAGATTAAATAAATGGTATAAACAAGAAAAAGGTAACCCACTTACTTAGCTTAAGTATGGGTAGGATTTCCTTAGCTTTGCTTTCTTTTTCTCATTTCCTTTTTTTTTTTCCCTTTCTCTTCCTCTCTTTCCTTGTCATTTTTTTCTCTTGTTTGTCATGCTATAGGTCTGCCTAAAATTTTTCTTCCATTCTCACTTATTCTATATATATACATGTTTAAAATCTCAACATCAATTAAGTGTACAAATGTCTTAATTTTATTTTGGAGAGGAGAAAGCTATTAGTGAGTCATGAGAGAGAGGGTGGTGGGTTTGAGAGGTTTAGAGTGAGTCGACTTTAATTCATTAATTAGGGTGTCCTAATTAATTGGTTAAAGTAACTAAACACCCTAACCAATCTATTTTAAGTAACTAAACACATTTCTTTTCATTAAATTTTCAGGAATCCCTCTCCTTAAACTTGAAATTTTCTTTACCTAAAATATTCTAGCAGTGATGCTTCAAGACTAGCCTATACTAAAATGGACATAACACTTTATGTATATATCTAAAAATCACAAAAGTTTACAGAGAGATATTAGACACGTAGAAGACCAACTTTCATTCTTTAATTTATACTAAAAAATACTCTAAAGTCCTCAAATAAATCACACAAAATTTAGATAGAATATAGTCTTCGTAACACCGATTTTGCATATGTAGTTTCTTCAATAATTAAACCATTAATCTCAAGAAAAATAAATTTAATTTAACATAAATCACACATTTCAAGCATTAATTTCTCATGGTGTAATGAGAGTTATACTTACATTTAATATATGTATATATATAAATATTCTAATACACGTTGCTTTACGGTTAAGGATTTTCATAAGGGTTACAATTCTCCCCTCCTTAAAAGAAATTTCATCCCCGAAATTGACTCATCCAAATAACTCGGGTATTTTTCTTTCATTTCTTCCTCCTCGCTCCCGTGTTATTTTCTCGTGGTCATGATTTTTCCATAAAAATTTAACTAGGCTAGAATCTCTTTATTCCTTAGTTATCTAACTTGTCTATCCGTAATCCGAATTGATCTTTCCTCATATGTTAAGTTTGGGGTCGGGTTTGATGGTTCTGTCTCTAAAATCCGACTAGGTTCTCTAAAAGGGATTACTATCGGATATCCTACTCGTCAATATTTTAGGTTTGACACATAGGCTTTTTACTAATATGTTTGATATATATATATGAGTGTGTGGCACCAGCGAGTAATCAAAACATAAGTAGTAAAGCCAAGGATTGAGACATTATCATAAATTACTATCGTGTCTCTCTTATCGACCTCCTCTTAGGTCATTGTGTAAACCCGAGTAGCTACCCTTCTCGAACTCGATTTTTGTACCTGGAGGTAGTCGTGGATAGGTGTCCTAGCTTGTGGCACACAAAGCAAGTTCTTACATTTGATCAACATTCCCTAGTATGAAATCTCCCACATCTATTAGATCGGGGATGATTATCCATCACTCGGTCGTGATTGATTGCCCATCATTAACCTCGATTGACTATTCAATATGGATCTTGAAACATATGGTGCGAGTCCGGTAGTTTGCGCATCTCTTAATTCATCATCCCGTTTAAAATTTCTAGGTGGAAATCGTCTTAGTGGTCCGGATGAAGAGGGTTCTGTTTTAAATGCTTGCCTATTTTGTTGTAACTCTTTGGTAATCTCTTTTTGATCTTCGTCTGCTAACATCCCCTTATCCACCATTTTTGAAAAGTTATGGACAACGGACATCCATACCATACTCCGTACTTTAGGATTTAACCTCGCCAAGAATCGATTTCTTTTTAAATTTTCATCCCTAGCGATGAATGGGGTGAATCTATACCCTTGTTCAAATTTTTGTACATATTCACCCATTGACATTCCATATTGTTTTAATTCTAGGAAGTCTTAAATCTTTTTAGCCCTCACGTCCGTTGTAAAGTATTTTTTGTAGAAGACCTCCTTAAATCCATCCTAAGTTAAGGTAGGCATGTCAATTATCGAGTTGCGCTCTCTCCCACCATGTGTGGGCATCCTTAGTCAATAAAAAAATAGCACATGATACTTGCTCATTGTTAAAAAATTATAAGTATTCAAATATTGCCTCTAAGAACTTAATCCATTCTTTCACTATCATCAGGTTAACACCCCCAATGAATTCATGAGGATTCATCTTGTGAAACCTCTCCACCGTATCATTCCTTTGTCAGGGCGATGGAGGTGGGGGCTATTGATGCATGGCCAGCAACTGTCTCATCTCGCTTCCGCATGGACTTCTTGTTGTTGTTGCATTACTTGTTGCTACTCGTTGCATCATATCCATCATATGATTTAAGGTGTCTTGTTGATTGCGATTAGTATTGTTGGAGGTCCCTTCACCAACTCGTCCATATTGAATACTTTCTTGGCATGTTTCAACTTCGTACATGCCATGTTATGCTCAAGTTAGTTTTGGTATTGAAAAAACATATAATATAAATCATCTACTTACGTGTGAAAGTATTGATATATATATATTAAACATTTCGCATTCAACAATTTACAAACACTTCTACCTTCTAAAAGTTTTTATATTATATTTATAATATAAAAATATACTTATTTACATCAAGTATTGCACAACAAGTACTATACCGCATGATAGTAGTTATTATCTATTGTGTCCAACCAACATATCGGACGTGACATGGGAGGGAATGCTCGACCCTTCACCGCTTAATAATGTCATTCAATGTAATGCATACTATCTTACGAGCAAGGGGCAATGATAGACCCCGACTATACATTAATCGCGTACGGGATCGCTTAACTCCGTACCGAAGGAAAGCTCGGATGAGGTTTTGATAATAAAATCAATCTACCAACTCATCCTAAATCTTATTGAGCAACCGCCGATCTCTCGATAAGAGAGTCCGACAGAGATTCAGTCATAGGAAATCCATACCGTGGTATTACCAAGAAAGAGCATCAGCAAATATTATTCGCCGAATCGAGTCATGCATCCGAGTGACATGGGCTACTATATCCCGATTTAGGGTCATGGTCAAGGTGTTCGGCTCAGCCTACTAGGTAGCTAGGGTGGCTCGTTGTTGGCGTATCCTAGTAGCATAGTGGTGTATGGAATAAATACGACATTACAAGTAATAATATTTACCAGTATTCACATTTCTAGGATACAATACAATTATATACCAGCATGAAAATTGCATAATAATAATCATACACATTTAAAAAAAATATCGGGAATGAAATTATTACCCGTCAAGTAGCATACCGGTCTTCAAACTCGAGTGACACTTAGGGTTCTACCCAAGTAACTAAGGTATAACTCCGACACCACCCCGTAACACCTCCTCCCCGGCCCACTTTCCAATTACCCAAAAGGAGTGGCTAGGGGAGGAGCGCGTCACGCCGACACGTCAAACCCAACTTAAATCGACTACGTCCATGTAGGTACCGTAATAACATACTATATATTGAAATATGTATAATACAAAAGTACATTACAAGAATATTTACAGTAGAAGAAATTACAATCAAAATAAAATTTCCTAAGGTTTGTGTCACCCCTAAGCCCTTTTAGAGGATCTAACAAGCATCTTTATCGATATTACGATCACCGCTACTCGTCATAACATGCAAATAAAAATGAGGTGAGTCAAAGCTCACTAAGTGGGATGATGCACGTGATATGCAATGTTTTTCCGACTTCCTACCATACTCATCAATTTTTAATTCCGGGTACCCTAGGTATTAGCAAGTCTACTCTATTTTTAATCCAGGTGATTATCGAATCATATTCTGCTACAATGAAATTATCCCTCGTTATAGCCACTCGTTAGCGAGAGTCCATTGTCTAACAAGTCTGGCACACAAGCTTAGAGTATGCACACAACTGGACCGTTAATATCCATATATTCCTATTAGGTTACTAAACCTAATCATGTAAACCAATTCTCAATCAACCGACTTTTCTCCATCTACCTCACAATACACATAATGCACTCGATGTTATGTGTAACATATTAAACATATCCAACCCATACGAGATTTTGGGCATACTCATATCCTTTATCATCATGAAATATTTTCATAGGTCCAACCCATATAGGGTTTTGGGCATACTCATACCCCTTATCGTCATCTATTCCTTTGTTAGAATTAAAGACCAATGAATGGTATTGATTTAGTCATGGGTCTATTTGTGTATGTGGGTACTTTCCTTTTTGTTTCCTATCATAATTCTAATTATTAATTTGTTTCACTATGACTTGAATAATTATTAGCATTTGAACCCATTTTCACTCATTTTAAGATATATTTTTCTATTTTTATTTTATATTTATTTGCCTAATTGACCATTAATTACGTTATCTTGGTGAAAAGGAACGAAAACTAAGCAAGTATTAAGTAAAAATGGTGAATTTTGAGTGATCGATGAATTATACGGGCAAAGATACGCCCGTGTGGGAGGTCAGTATTATTGTCCGACTAAAGAAAAACACCTTTCTTCATTACACGAGCAAAGACATGCTCGTGTGGGAGGTCATGTAACTCTCGACTTCAAGAAAAATATATTTCTTCATTACAAGAAAGACACGCTCGTGTGGGAGGCTATGTAACTCGTCGACTAAAGAAAACACCTTTCTTCATTACATGGGCAAGGACACGCCCGTGTGGGAGGCCGTGTAACTCTCCGAATTTAATAAAAATATATTTCTTCATTACATGAGAAAGAACAAGCCCGTGTGGGAGGTCGTGTAACTCTCTATCTCGAAAGTTTACTCAAGAAGAACCTTAAAATTTTGTTTTTCTTTCCTTCCTACTCCATTTTATTAAAGTCTATACAAGTCTCAAATTTACCCACCATGTTTTGTGTAACCTAATTCCATTATTCACATACTTGAAACATGAATTTAACCATATACAAGGCTTTCTAAATTTTGGAAAGCAACCAATCAATACAACTAACCATAACAATAAGAATTGTAAGGCAAATCAATCCACACAACCAATCACAACAACATATCACCACCTAAACACATGTTTAGTCAATTGCATAAAGATTAACTAAATGGTATAAACCGGTAAAAGGTAACCCACTTACTTAGCTTAGGTATGGTTAGGATTTGCTTGGCTTTGCTTTCTTTTTCTCCTTTCCCTTTCTTTTTTTTTCTTTTCTCTTCCTCTCTTTCCTTGTCGTTTTTCTCTCTTGTTTGTGTAGCTATGGGCTGCCTAAAATTTTTCTTCCATTCTCACTTATTCTATATATATACATGCTTAAAATCTCAGCATCAATTAAGTGTATAAATGTCTTAATTTTATTTGGGACGAGTGAAAAGCTATTGGTGAGTCATGAGAGAGAGTGTCATAACCCAATTTTGGGTTCCTTTAAAGGAAAAAAACAAAAAAATTAAAAAAAATAAAAAAACAAAAAAGGAAAAAAGAAAACAAGAAAAAAATATTAAACCTCCCTAAAATCATTCAAACTCTTTCACAAATCTTTTGAAATTGGAAGCTCCTTATTTTTAGGAATCAAATCTCAAAATTAAGATTTGATAATTAAAATTTGAATTGATTTTAGGAGAAATTGTAGGAGGTTTCATCCTATAAAAAGCTTTCGAATTCCAATTGGTCGGGGGAAGAAAAAAAAGAAAAAAAGTTAGGAGGGAGGAAGGATTCGGGTTTGAGAGGGATTGAAAATCAAAAGCAAAAGGCTTAATTTTTTTTATTTTTTAGTCACTCGCATTTTTTTTTTAGGTTTATATTCTTCACTTGTCTTGGTGTGTTTCTCGGCTAAGATTGTTTTCCGTTATCCCCGACTTCTACAAGGCTTAATTCTTGAATCTTGAGTACTACCCAAAGATCCACATTCATCAAAGTCATTAAGAAATTTCAACATCTTTACCCAAGCCACAAGTTTGCCCAGGTTTGATTTAAATTTTATCATTCTCTATTTTTTATATTTTTGCTTACGCCAACCCTTTAATTAGTCACTTCAATTGTTGTTAATTTGTATTCTAGTTTAGATCTTAGGCTTTAGTTCAATTGAATAAGCGAATTTCATGTCATCTACCATCACAAAAAAAAAAAAGAGTAAAAGTGGTGGGTTAATGGTTTAGGTATATGATGATTTTTTTTTCTTTCCTTTTCTTTTATTATTCATTTTTTATTATTTTTTTTAGCTATTTTTTTATTCATTGTCATTTTTTTCATATTAATTTAGAATTGTTATTTCAATTTTTTTATTTTCTTTTCTTTAATATGTATTGCTAGAAAAAAATAAAAAAAATCTTAACGAAGTCTTCTATCCGATAGGGACCGACGTCATAAAAAAATGCTTAAAAATTTTGGCGAAGCCTCCTACTTGGTAGGGACCGACGCCACAAAAAAAAATAATAATAACATAATCATAAATAAATAACATTGATAAAATCTCCTATCTAATAGGGATCGACGTTACAAAAAAGAAAATTCAAAATTTTCGACGAAGCCTCCTATTTGATAGGGTCGACGTCACCAAAAATTACCTTTTAAGATGTCCTCCGACACACTCGGTTGTGTCAAGGCTTTTAGTGGATCCGATGTTTGAATCGACGTCTCACCCAACGAAGGGGACCGACGATCGTTTCAATATGATGCCACGCCCAAAACTAAAAAATTCAATTTGTTTAAAAAATGAGAGTTTAAAAAATCAAAAAATAATTTAACGTAAATAAAATATTTTAGGCAATAAATTTAAAGCTAAACCAGAAGTGGTACCTTTTTTCGAAAAGGACGCTTTTAGGTGATCGATATCTTCTCAAGAGTGTAACCAACTCTTTACCATAGAATCTTTGAACTAGTGTTCATTTTAGGTTCCTAGTTCCTTCAATACTAGGTGGTGACTCCAAACTCGTAAATAAACTTGTAAATATTCAATTTAATTTTAGATATTTTCGAGGAGTCTTGTCCGACGTCGGGTAGCGACGGAATGGCGACTCCACTAGGGACTAGAGTTAGGCCATAGGTTTAGTTTTTAATTTATCTCCTATGTTTATTTTAGTCATTTTATTTTCTAAATTTTGTTTGTTTATTTGTGTATATATTTAAAATTTTTGTCTACATGCTTATTTTTGAATTGGGTTGTATGCCTTTTCTTTTAACTGTTGCACACACCACGAAGAAAACTTCTAAAAGCTCTAGACCCGAGCTGAACCCTAATAGGATTTAGATATAGTGATTTGGAGGTGAGTATGATGGAAGTCTACCGATGCTCTTCCAAACTCTCGTTTAGATCGAAACTCGCCTTATACATTGGAAATGGTAGAATGACATTCCCCTACCTCCTAACGTATAAGGCTACGAGACTGGATTACCCCATCGGTAATTTAGGCGATCTAGAGGTTTAAAAAATCTTTAGAACTAGTCGAGTTTTGCCCAACTATAGAAAAGCTAGGTCTTGTCCGTTAGGGCTAACCTAATTAAGACACGAATCATTGTCAAATTATGTCGATATTGACCCTTGGCATCCCAAGGGTATTTTTATAATTTTCAGTGAAGGTTGTCCTTTGTATTAAATCATGATCGAAGAAGTCGGAGATAAGGTTGAGGATTTTAGACCGGATTTGAGCGGGCTCAAAATGATGAAGGAAATTATCTACCCTTGAAGAAAAAAAGAAAAAAAAAGGTTTTCGCCCTTCATGTGTTTATAATAAAAGTGGTTTCATCATTCTAAAATCAAGTTACAATTGAAATTTGGGGGCATACATATCTCCTTAATCACGCAAGTATCCGTGGGGTAATTTTACCCTCGGCGAGTACTAGCTTGGTCTAACCCATTCTTGATAGGATTCCGTCATGATTTAACGAGCAACAAAATAGAGAAAAGGTATCCAACCTAGTTCAAAATCATGCATTTGCATTAAGTATTTATTTATATATATTTCTTTTGCATTACCGAGTGAAGTAAACATAGGTCGCTCCACTCAATCCCCTCCGTGCGTTTATAACACTCGACTTTGGGCTCGTCAAATGGAGAATGAGGAAAGACCAGGATAAGAGCCAATTAGCCGGTAAGAATTTAACTCATTGAAAGAGAGTGTGGCTCGGATGACATCCCTATTAGAGCAAACATTAAGAGAGGGAGATAGCTTGAATCAAGGATAACCCGAAGTACATCAAGTCGTTCCATTACCTCATCGATCGTGGCCTTCCAATCATGCAACTTTTCGAGCCAAAGGTTCACACCCTACTCGGAACATTTGCTTACCCCATGGACCCAAAAGTCTCACAAATGGCTCCAACGGATCCTGCGAAGAGGAAGCTCATGGGCCTAGGGCGGTTGAAGGCCCAAATATGGACAAAGTCATGGCATTAGAAGAACGCTTAAGAGCAATAGAGGGGGAGGACACCTACGATCCGATTAAGGCCTTCGAAATGTGTTTGGTACCCGATGTAGTGATTCCGAAAAGGTTAAAGGTGTCGATTTTCCTCGGTACATTGGAATCCAGTGTCCCATGACTCACTTAAGGGTTTACCGTAGCAAGATGGCGAAGTGGTTCACGATGAAAAGCCGTTAATCCATTTCTTTCATGAGAGCCCGGAAGGTTCAGCTTTGAGTTGGTACATGAGGTTAGAGGGATCGAAGATCCGGAGGTGGAAGGATTTAGCTTATGCTTTTCTAAAATAGTATAAGTTCAACATGAAGGTAAGCATCGAATAGATCAAATCTCCAAGGAATAGAGAAGGGGCCAAGAGAAACGAGTTAAAGAGTATGCATAAAGGTGGCACGAGGTGGTCGCTCGGATTCATCCACCGTTGCCCGAATTTGAATTGATCTCGATTTTCTCAAATACATTCAAAACACCATGCTTTAAATATCCGATTGGGAATGCCTCAACCAACGTTACCGACATTATTATTATAGCTAAAAGGGTGGAGCAAGCAATTAAAGCTGGAAAGGTTTTTGATAGTTCTAAAAAGAAAGGAGGCGAGTGGTAACAACGGAATAGATGAGGAGATACATCATGTTGAGACTGGATCTTATCCATCCAAAAATCAAAGGAGTAACCAAAGAAAGCATAAAAACCATGATAGCTACAACCAAAGACCTTCATTCACCCACCATACCCCTAGCCCAACAAACACCATGAACCAAACATACCCATCAAATCAATCGAACGCATCATGTATACCTCACCAAACTTACCAAGTAGATCAATTCTCTCAAGCTACTACACATTTTCAAAATCCACCAATTCACAAGCAAGACCACAAAAAAGAACTCGAGCAACTACTACCCTTACCTATCTCATTGGGTGAGATGTTTGAATATCTAGTGAGTACTCGGATCGATTATCCCAATTCCTACCAAACCAAAACTCCCTCCTTGTCATGTATGGTACCGATAAAATGAACGTTGTGAATATCATTCCGATGCTACTCGGACACAATATCGATAATTATCCTACTTTTAAAAAGAGAATCTTGGCTTTGATTAAGAAAGGGTGGATCAGCCTTGATAGTTTTCCATATGCTTTTGATGTGAGCATGGATCAATCGCCAAGCCATACGATTGCCAACGCATGGAATAAAGAGATGGTGTGAGCCCGAAAGATATGCCGATGATGTATGCTCATTGATCCGCAAATGTCGTCTTTTAATTTTATCGAGTTTTTAAAAACTATGTTTTGAATATTTTGGTTATGCATGAGTTAAGACGTATATTTGAATGAAAGAATGTGTAAGTTTTCTTTTACAATTTGAAATTATCTGATTTGAAATTAAGAGATATTCATTTGAAAGTATTACTTGGCATTAATATCTTTCTCCATTAAAGAAGCATAATGGCAAATTCATTCAAAGAAATTTTTACAAAAAAAATGATCAAATTTCAAAACGTGACGGATATATGTTAGAGATAATTTCTTCAAAGATATATCCTCCCGATAGCCTTTTTGAGCGAGAAAGTAATGAGCGAAATCCTCCATTTTGTTAAAAAAAAATAAATTCTTTATCTTTTCTCAAACTTAACCTTTGAAGGAAAATTGTTGCCTAAGAAAACATAGTGAAGCCCAAAGGAAAGACTTAATGATTGGTGCCTTAAATAGTGATGAACAATATTCATAATTAATCATCGTCGTTCAAAAGAGATTAGTGTGTAACGACATAGGTGAATCGAGTCTTTGAGATGAGGAAAGGCCATCTTTCATATGTCTCACATAAATTTTATCTTTCGTCGTCCCACTTTGAGCCCGATGATTTTCTTCATAATAACCCGAACCGGGATCACCCCTCACATTAGGGGCAAAGTGTATAGTCCATGAAGGGTCAATGAAACTCTTAAAAATTTATATCAAAAGAATCTCATCAATTATCTTAAGAGAAAAAGAAAAAGAGGGGAGACAAAAAAAAAATTAAGTCAAGATGGGAGTCAAAATTCAACACAAACAAAGAAAGTTGAGGCTAGAAAACAAAGTCAATAGTCGAATGACAAAATCCATGGGGCAAGCCTAAAAAATTTTTCTCAAGGGCATAGCAGACCTAACTAACGACTCAAGTGATAAAGTCCAAGTGACGCGACCTATAGAGATTTTCATGGACAATAAAGTGATTCTATGTCAAAAAACCTTCAAACACGTTTTAAGCCTTTATATCCTTCTTTCATAAATCCAATGTCATAGCCTACATTACGTGCTTTTGCAAGTTCTTTCGATCAAAGAAAGTTTACCTAGGTTGTTGGATTCTAATCTTAAAAAAAAAATGATGATTGAGGAAAAGAAAGTATGATGAGTTGGTATACTATTTGTCGTTGAATCATGAGTCTTCATCAACAAATCTTGGGGGCAAAATAAACAGAATTAAGATATTCCAAGGAAAAATTATCCTTCAAAACCACTTATTTTTTTTCAAATACTTTCTGTTCAAAACTTTTCATTTATAAAAAATGAACTTATCTTGGATTAATTCCCTTTCAATTCCTCAAATGTCAACTTTTATGCAAACTTTGCATGACCTAAACACTTTTTTTTGCTTGCTTAGCCCAACTTTCTTGAAGAAATTACATCATAGCATTTAAATATCATGATTTGAGTTTTGATCAATAAATTTAAATATGAATGAAAATACTTTTATCGGAACATCTCCGCATTTCGTTCAAATAATCTAAATTGTTTTAAAAGAATTATTCAAATATACGACTCAATCCATAAGAACCGGATGTTTATGATCTTTTTCAAAAGATGACAAAAATTCTAAGATCAATTTTCAAATTATGATGCAAGCATCAAGAAACAAGCATTCGAACACAAGCGATGATTATGTCAAGAAAATGATAAGTGTCCGGTCTCAACCAACACTTAGGGGCATTTTGTAGCCCGACCGAATGGCATTTCATTTAAAGTACTTGGGGCAAGATCAAGAGTCTAGAAACTCTAATTGAGTTCAACAATTTGTCAAACAATGGCATCACTATGCTATGCTAACTCGGAGGAATAGAGGTCAAAATAGTATGCTTTTGTGCTCAAATCAAAGTAATCAAAGCGATGAAACCAGGGGGCAAAGAGCAACCCTAAGGGAGGACAATGACTCGATCCAAATTTATCAAGCGGTCAAAGCAATCGGGTATGATTTTACAAGGATGGACTAAAACATGTGGTGGTTTATCACTTTCCAAGCAAAGACCAGCTTGGTTAAAAAAATGACTCAAGTTCACTATGAATAGTGGTCCAAGCCTTGGGGGCAAAGAAATCTTGATAGTACTCGCGAGATACAATCCAACATAGATTTTCAAAATGAGGCAAAAGGGGATTGAGTACCGACAAGGCAGGGCGACCTATGTTCCTCTCGAGTAAGATTGTTGTCAATTTCAACTCAAAAAAAAAAAGCAAAACAAAACGTTCAATCAAACTCAAAATTCAAAAAAAGGGGTCACATTTCCCCACACAATTCTTTCGAGTAGGATCGCCTAATAATAGATCATTCACTTAGGTAGGGTCACCTCACAATAGGCCATTCTTTCGAGCGGGATCGCCTAATAATAGATCATCCGTTAGGTAGGGTCACCTCACAATAGACCATTCTTTCGAGCGGGATCGCCTAATAGTAGATTATTCACTTAGGTAGGGTCACCTCACAATAGATCATTCTTTTAGCCAGGATCGCCTAATAATAAATCATTCACTTAGGTAGGGTCACCTCATAATAGACAATTCTTTCGAGCGAGGATCGCCTAATAATAGATCGTTCACTTAGGCAAGGTCGCCTAATAATATACCATTTATTCAGGTAGGGTCGCCTCTCAATTGACCATTCTTTCGAGCAGGATTGTCTAATAATAGATTATTCATTTAGGTAGGGTCACCTTTCAATTGGCCATTCTTTCGGACAGGATCGCCTAATAATAGATCATCCGTTAGGTAGGGTCACCTCACAATAGACCATTCTTTCGAGCAAGATCGCCTAATAATTGATCATTTGCTCGGGTAGGGTCGCCTCTCAATTGACCATTCTTTCGAGCAGGATCACCTAATAATAGATCATTCATTCGAGTAGGGTTGCCTCTTAATTGACCATTCTTTCGGGCAAGATTGCCTAAAAATAGATCATCCGTTAGGTAGGGTCACCTCATAATAGACCATTCTTTCATGCATGATCGCCTAATAATTGATCATTCGCTTAGGTAGGGTCACCTCATAATAGACCATTCTTTCGAGCAGGAACACCTAATAATAGATCATTCACTCGGGCAAGATCGCCTAATAATAGACTATTCATTCGAGTAGGGTCGCCTCTCAATTGACCATTCTTTTAGGCGGGATCGCCTAATAATAGATAATTCTTTTAGGTAGGGTCGCCTCACAATAGACCATTGCATGTCTAATTTTTAGGATAGGTCGCCCTTTACAACAAGGCTACGCATTGGACGTTTAATTTCTAGGATAGATCGCCCTTTACAACAAGGCCACGTATTGCACATTTAATTTTCGTGGTAGGCTACCCTTTACAATAAGGCCATGCATTACATATTTATTTTCTAGGGTAGGTCGTCCTTTACAACAAGGCCACGTATTTGCACGTTTAACTTTTAGGGTAGGTCGCCCTTTACAACAAGGCCATGTACTCGCATCTTTTATTTTTCATATACTTTGTACTTAATTTTTCATGAACTCGTACATATATTTTTCCAAAAAAAAAAAAGAGAGAGAATTTCTTTACAAGCTCACTAAGCAAATCTATTCTCAAGTTCATACTTCAGCTAAGATTTGCATCGTAAGCATTAGTAAAGAGGGGGCAACCGTCATAACCCAATTCCGGGTTCCTTTAAAGGAAAAAACAAAAAAAAAAAAAAAGGAAAAAAAAAATGTTAAACCTCCCTAAAATCATTCAAAATCTTTCACAAATCTTTTGAAATTGGAAGCTCCTTATTTTTAGGAATCAAATCTCAAAATTAAGATTTGACAATTAAAATTTGAATTGATTTTAGGAGAAATTGTAGGAGGTTTCGCCCTATAAAAAGCTTTCGAATTCCAATTGGCCGGGGAAAAAAAAAGAAAAAAGTTAGGAGGGAGGAAGGATTCGGGTTTGAGAGGGATTGAAAATCAAAAGCAAAAGGCTTAATTCTTTTTATTTTTTAGTCACCGCATTTTTTTTTTTTTTGGGTTTATATTCTTCACTGTCTTGTTGTGTTTCTCGGCTAAGATTGTTTCCCGTTATCCCCGACTTCTACAAGGCTTAATTCTTGAATCTTGAGTACTACCTAAACATCCAAATTCATCAAAGTCATTAAAAAATTTCAACATCTTCACCCAAGCCACAAGTTTGCCCGGGTTTGATTTAAATTTTGTCAGTCTCTATTTTTTGTATTTTTGCTTCGCCAACCCTTTAATTAGTCACTTTAATTGTTGTTAATTTGTATTCTAGTTTAGATCTTAGGCTTTAGTTCAACTGAATAAGCGAATTTCATGTCATCTACCATCACAAAAAAAAGGAGTAAGAGTGGTGGGTTAATGGTTTAGGTATATGATGATTTTTTTTCTTTCCTTTTCTTTTATTATTCATTTATTATTATTTTTTTTAGCTGTTTATTTTTATTCATTGTAATTTTTTCATATTAATTTAGAATTTTTATTTTTATTTTTTTATTTTCTTTTCTTTAATATGTATTGCTAGAAAAAAATAAAAAAAATCTTAACGAAGTCTCCTATCCGATAGGGACTAACGTCATAAAAAAATGCTTAAAAATTTTGGCGAAGCCTCCTACTTGGTAGGGACCGACGCCATAAAAAAATAATAATAACATAATCATAAATAAATAACATTGACGAAATCTCCTATCTAATAGGAACCGACGTCACAAAAAAGAAAATTCAAAATTTTTGACGAAGCCTCCTATTTGATAGGGCCGACGTCACAAAAATCACATTTTAAGATGTCCTCCGACATGCCGATTGTGTCAAGGCTTTTAGTGGATCCAATGTTTGAATCGACGTGTCATCCAAGTGAAGGGGACCGACGATCGTTTCAATATGATGCCATGCTCAAAACTAAAAAATTCAATTTGTTTAAAAAATGGGAGTTTAAAAAATTAGAAAATAATTTGATGTAAATAAAATATTTTAGGTAATAAATTTAAAGCTAAACCGGACGTGGTACCTTTTTTCGGAAAGGGCGCTTTTGGGTGATCGATATCTTCCCAAAAGTGTAACCAACTCCTTACCACGTAATCTCCGAACCGAGTGTCCATTTTAGGTTCTTAGTTCCTTCAATACTAGGTGGAGACTCCAAACTCTATAAATAAACTTGTAAATATTCAATCTAATTTTAGATATTTTCAAGGAGTCTCGTCCGACGTCGGGTAGCGATAGAGAGGGTGTCGGGTTTGAGAGGTTTAGAATGAGTTGGCTTTAATTCATTAATTAGAGGGGTTTAGGTGTCCTAATTAATTGGTTAGAGTAACTAAACACGCTAACCAATCTAGTTCAAGTAATAAACACATTTCTTTCCAATAAATGTTTAGGAATCCCTCTCCCTAAACTCAAAATTTTCTTCCCCCAAAAAATATTTCTGCAGTGATGCTTCAAGACCAACCTATACAAAAATGGCCATAATACTTTATGTATATATCTAACAATCACAAAACATTATAGAGAGTGAATAGACACATAGACGAACAATTTTCATTCTTTAAGGTTTACCTAAAAATCACTCTAAGGTTCTCAAATAAATCACCCAATTTCGGACAAAATATAGTCCTTAGAACACCGATTTTGCATATTTGGTTTCTTTAATAATTAAGCCATTAATCTCAAGTAAAATAACTTTAATTTAACATAAATCACACATTTGAAGCATTAATTTCTCATGGTGTAATGATAATTATACTTAAACTTAATATATGTGTGTATATATATATATATATATATATATATATTCTAATACGTGTTGCTTTACGATTAAAGATTTTTATGGGGGTTGCATTTACACGGATGGGTAGACCGAGAGGGTTAATGCCTTGTTAGAGATATACTTGAGGCACTTTATGAGTGCCAACTAGTAAGATTAGGCTAAGTTGCTAGATGTTACTCAATTCTCTTACAACTTACAAAAGAGTGAGTCTACTAGTAAGAGTCCATTTGAGATCATAATGGGCTAGGAACCTCTCACTCCACATACGATGGTGCTTAGTGATAAGTACCAAGGAAGCGATGTAAGTGCATATTCATTGGTCAAAGAATAGCAAGAGCGAGGCGGACTTGATGTGAACATATTTGAATAAGGTCGCCAAGAAGATGAAGAAGTAGGTCGACAAAAAATGAAGAGATGTCACCTTTCAACCAAGTGACCAAGTGATGGTGAAGTTACTACCACAACAATATAAGGCATTTTGAAAGATACACAAAGGCCTCATATGATGATATGAAGGACCATTTGAGGTAATGCACAAAGTGGGAGAGGTGTCCTATCGTTTAGAGTTGACACCAAAGCTAAAAATCCATCTAGTATTTCATGTCGGTATGCTAAAGCCATACCATGTGAATGAGGAGGATCCAAGCCAAAGAGTCTCTCATAAGGCACCTATAGTAGTGGTTCACCCGTATGAAAAAGAAGTTGATGTCATACTTGATGATCGGATAATCAAACGTCATGGAATGCCACCAAGGAAGGAGTACTATATGAAATGGAAGGGATTACATAAAAATGATGCTAGTTGGGAACTCGCTGAAGCCTTGTGGCAATTCATATGGTAGGTCAAAGAATATAATGAAGGAGTGCCGAGGACGTCACCAAATTAGGTGAGGGAGAGTGTTACGCCTTGTCTAAAAGAAGGATTTTTCTAGAGGCTCTAGTGGATGCTAGATAAGTCTAAAAGCTTCTAGAAGAGTATAGAGTAATGGAGAAGCCTTTAGGATATCCAAGAGAAATCTAGACATGTTCGAGAGCTAAATAAGTTTGGAAGCTTCTAGAAGAGCATGAAGCAATGAAGAAACCTCTAAGATGTCCAAGAGAAATCTAGATATATCCTAGAAAATATAGAGAGTCCCTCATTATTTTAACATATGCATATCTAGATGGTTCCTAGGAAATATGTAACGATCGAGACTATTGAAACATAGCATATGCATGCTTGTGTGTGTGTTTAGCTTAATGGCTAATTCATTTACTTGATGATTGATGCTTAACTTTTTGCTAATGTTTGTAATTGTTGTCGAAAAGCCGGATGCATCAAGACATGGCATATTCATTGTTGAAAACAATAGTGTCTCGATGCGTTAGTTTTGTTATAAAAAATGTCGTGTTAAGATAAGCTTATTTCATCAACAAATCTGCTGCATCTAGACTTATCGCTTTCGTTGACGAGCTTAAGCCCAACCACGCATAATGGCATATTAGTCCCTTTATTTTAAAAATCACTTAAGGACAATTATCATTTGTGCTTAAATTAAGGGACTTGATAACATAGATTAAATAAATTAGAGGGACTTATCTTTTCCTTGAGTGAGTGGGAATCTAGGTGTCACCACCATGCTTTACATGGGTGACTTAGCCAAGAAGGTATCATCCTTTCGAATTTTTAAGCATTTTTTTATGCATGGATGGCCTATATAAAGAAAGAGTGAGGCCTTGAATTGATTCTTTAGCCATTTGAGACTTTTACAAAAAGAATAAAAAAAGTTAAGAGCTACTTTGAGTGGGAGCTCCTGTAACTTCGGGAGTTGCTGCCATTTTTGGCTAAGAGTTGAACCAAGTGCTAGGAGGGTCTATTGTAGTCTATTGAAGCATTTTCTAATCTCATATCTCTAGACCAAGTAAGTGTAATCTATTCCACTACACTATAAGACTTAGGTTTAAGCATTCTAGACATGTTGAGCTTGATTATCGCTATGTTTGTTTGTTGAATGAAAGGATGTTAAAACTTGATGCATGTGAAGTTAGGATCGACCACTAAACTTAGAATTGCCATGTAAACCCTAGATAAAATATGGGCTAAACTTGGTGTGCCTTTGTTGTTAAATGGAATGCTTAAATTGCTTGATTAATTCCGCCAAAATTACTTGGCTTGTATTTCTATCGAAATGTTGCATTGTGTGGTCGTTATGCTTGGCTATAACTTGTATTGGATAGGCTTAATGCATAGATGCTGTTAGCATAGATATATTAGCTTGAATTCATTGACGATATCTCGGTTGCTCAAGTATTAAAAGCATGTATTCATAATTTTGCATGGCATAGCATTTGTTTTCATGACTTATGTTTTAAACAAGAAAATTCACCCATGGGAATGATCTAGTGTATACCTAAGGGCTGAACATAAAGAGGCCACCTATAGGAATGATCTAATGTATACTCGAGGGGTGGTCTTCGACTAGACATTGTCTAGTTTTTATGGTTTTATAAAGGTTATAAAAGAGGCATGACATGACATTTTTTTTCATGAATCATGTTTTAAACAAGAAAAGTCACCCGCAGGAATAATCTAGTGTAGACCCAAGGGTTGAACATAGAGAAGCCACCATGGGAATAATTTGGTGTATACTCAAGGAATGGTCCTCGGCTAGACGTTGTCTAGTTTCATGGTTTCCTTCAAGATTTTAAAAGATAAAAAATGAATTTCTTGACGAAAACATGCTTCATAAACTCATAGATGGTTGCACTTGCTGAGCGTTAGCTTATTCTTTATGTCTTGTGGTGTAGGTGACCACAATGATGCTTTCGAGTAGGTTGTCGTGAAGATGGTGCTCGTTGGACTCTTTTGGAGTTTGTCGAAAGGTGTACTTTTGTCTAGACATTTAGGTCATAGGCTATGTCTAGCTTATGTTTACATGTCATAGTATGATTTTGTTTGTAAATGTTGAATGTAAACGACCTTATGGCTAAGACAAGCATGTAAAACGTTTATTTTGACTTAAATGAAGTATTTTGCCTAAAGCTTGTGTTCTTTATATTGATGTTGCCTCAATATTTAGAGATCCCACGTAAAACATTTATAATGTTTTCAAATAGATAGACCTATATTTTTTGTTGTGAATTCACATGATAAAAGGTCGTCATGAAATTATGGCAAACTTAGGTTGTCGTAGACGCAAGTCGCCTTTTGCGGCTTTACGTCAATGAAACTCTAAGTTACGACACAACTTTTGCATCGATGAAAAATTTTTAGATACGAATTGAGTTTTTAAGTAAGCTTTCAAGCAAAATATCTTATGTTGTGTTTTGCATGTCCCATGTATGGTTTCACCTCATAAGGCATTGACGCGTATTCGACGAGTGGGAGACGTGGCCGTAGCACACCCGAACTCTACCGGTCACATGTGTTGTAGCTACATTCAGCTCTTTGTGAATGTTTGATGTTGCCATAGCATTCCAACCTCCCTCTCAAGGCATGGGGTGTTACGGAATGGTATCGAGCAAGTCCGTCAAGTAGGTTAAGAAAGTACATGCAAACTTTAACTCGGTAACGTCATCGATGCGTAAGTGTTTAGTTTTTGTTGGATATGAAATTGTGAATTTTTCTTAGCAAGTATGAATATTTCTTTGATGATTAAATATGTGGATTTGTTTGGATGCTTGAGGAATGCATAACTTGTTTACTTGATGAATTGCTTAATATGCTTAATGCTTGTTGATATTGCATGTTTGATGCTTTACCAATATTGTTGAATGTGCTTGTGTGTGGCATTATACATCATGGTGATCGTATAGAAATGGTTATGCTCGAACTAGTATGGCTAAGAAAAATCAGAATGGTGAGAGTGTTGCTAAGAGGAATCATAACGATGAGGGGTCAAGTCGTAGGGTTAGCCACTCGTGAGGAGAATAATAAACTTATGAATAATGGGATGTCGCAGAAGCATGTCTTTGAATTGTTATGATAGCAACAACGGAGGCATGATGAGCGGACATAAGTCTTGATGTCTATGTAGTTGTCACAAATTGAGCCTAGGATGCCGTAGAGCGCCGACATAGTGGAGTGGTTTTAAAAATTCAATCCGAAAGCGTTTACGAGCAAGGCCGATCTAATGGTGGTCAAGGAATGGATTGAGTCTCCTAAGATGATCTTTGAACACATGGAAATGGGTGATGCGGATAGGGTATCATGTGTCATATTCATACTAACCAATGATGCTCGAGCATGGTGAGAATTGACAAAGGTTTCCTTGAATGTGCCTAACCTTAAATGGGCATAATTCAAGAGAGTCTTTTGTGAGATGTTCTTTCCGAAAGTGTGAAATTGAGAAAAATTCAAGAATTTATGAAGCTTGAACAAAGGGATATGTCGATGGTCGAGTATGTTTACAAGTTCAAACATAGATGCTAATTTACGACCTTTATTTCAAGGGTTTCTACACGAAGAAGGGAAATTTTTTAAGGGGTTTGAACCCGCAGCTATGAAGTCTAGTGCAAGCGTCTATAAATGATTATAGTGACATGGTCGGTCGAGCATTGAAAATCGAGAAAGACCAAAAAGAAGCCGCAAGGTTACAGTGAGCCAAATGGCTCTATATGACACTTAAGTTTATCAAGCAATCTTCTAAGAGAATTCAACATATGAGACGAGTGTGAAAATAGTGCTAAGAGGCCCGGAGTGGCCGAGGGCGTAAAGGGTCGAGGCACAAGACAAGCCGAGTTGTGTAAAGTGTAATCGCAAACACATTGGAGATTATTTAGTCGGTACTAACACTTGCAACTTTTGCAAGGAACTTGAGCACATGGCAAACAAATTGCCAAATAAGTGCAAGGCATCGAGGGTTTTGGGTAGAGTATACATAATGATGCAAGAATAAGCCGAGGTGGAGCACGTAATGATTATTTACGATAATGTTCTTATCCTTAACTTAGTTGTATATACTCTTATTCATTCGGGCACCACATATTCATTTATTGCATGGTCTATGCTACGAAATTAGGTTTTGTGCTTCGAGGCACTTTATGTTATCTATGAGGTAGGCCTCCCATCGGAGGATATATTAGGGTCTAGGAATGTGTCATAAATTATAAATTATGGATTGATGATATGATCTTGATGGTTGATCTAATTGTGTTGAGGATCCGAGACTTCGATGTGATTTTAGGAATGGATAACTTATCCAAACTTAGAGCATTGATTGATTGTTTGACGAAGTTGTCTTTGCCATGAAAGCTTGGAAAATGATCCAAAATGGTTGCTTGGGTTGCTTAGTCAAAATGATGGATGGCATAAAAGTGGGAAAGACCAAACCGAAGACATTAACATTATGAAGGACTTTCTAGACATCTTTCCCAAGAGTTTAATGGAGGTGCCTCCGAAATGAGATGTTGAGTTTAAGATTGAGCTTAAGCCAAGAGTAGCATCGATTTCGAAAGCTCCATATAGGATGACACCTGCAAAACTTAAGGAGCTAAAAATCCAGTTACAAGATTTGTTGGACAAGGGTTACATTCGACCTAGTTGTTCACCTTAAGGAGCTTTGATATTGTTAGTGAAAAGAAGGATGGAATAATGCGGTTGTGTGTGGACTACCATGGATCGAATAGAGATACTATCAAGAATAAGTACTTGCTCCTATGCATCAATGACTTATTTGATCGGTTGAGGGATAGCATTGTGTTCTCAAAGATAGATTTTCAATTCAAGTATTTTCAGTTAGGGGTAGAGAAGAGCATTTGAACAAGATGACTTTTTGAACACGCTACGGGCATTAAGAGTTTATGGTGATGTCGTTCGGCCTAACTAATGCTCCTACAATGTTTATGGATTTGATAAATCATGTCTTTTAAGAATATTTGGACAGACTTCATCGTCGTCTTTATCGACGATATTCCGATCTACTCAAGTAATTTGAAGGAACATGCAAGACACTTGATGCTTATGTTGCAAACCTTATGAGAGCATAAATTGTATGCTAAATTCAAAAAGTGAGCATTTTGGCTCGAGCAAGTGCCTTTCCTTGGTCATGTTGTCTTTCAATATGGGGTTACCGTTGATTCGAGCAAGATTGAGGTAGTATAAGGTTGGATACAACCGAAGAATGTGTCTAAATTATGAAGTATTTTTAGCTTGAAAAGTTATTACCAAAAGTTCATCAAGGGATTTTCAAAAATTATAGCTCGCTCATGAAGTTGAAAGAACATTAAGTTTATATGGGATGCCGAGTGTGAGGAAATTTTTTGAGAGTTAAAATCTGGATTAACTTCGACATCGCATTAGCTCTTTTATCAAACAATGAAGATTTCATCATTTATATCGACACCTTGAAAATCGAGCTTGGTGCTATTTTGATGCAAGTCGGCCAAGTGATCACGTATGCTTTATGACGAGTTGAAGAATTATGAAAGAAATTATCCGACGTATGACTTAGAGTTGACGAGTAATGGTGTTTGCATTGAAAGTGTGATGACACTATTTATACGGGGTTCGATGTGAAATTTACACCGATCACAAGAGCCTCAAATACATATTCATGCAAAAGGAGCCGAGCATAAGGCAATGTAGATGGCTGGAAGTGTTGGAGGATCATGACATTATTTTCCATTATCACCTCGAGAAAGCAAGTGTCATTGCAAATGCATTAAGCCGAAAGACATGGGCTACATTGCAAGCGTAAATCATTGACGATTTGACAAGTCTATGGCTGAAAATTATATCGATTGGAGGCAATGATGGTCTCGTTGTGTGCATTGGTTTTGGGGTCGATTTATGATTAAAAATCAAGGAAAAATAGATAAGGGATTCGGACTTGGATAAAATTTGGTAGAAAATGGCAACCGAGCAAGAATCGATTTTACCATAGATAGTGACGATATGCTACACTACCATAGTAGATTATGTGTTCTAGTCGAACTAGAATTACGTCTAAGTATTTTAAGGGAAGCTCATGCTACTCCGTACATAATTCAGCTCGGTAGTATGAAGATGTATCGAGATCTAATGAAGACTTATTGGTGGAAAGGTATGAAAAAAGATGTTATCGAGTTTGTGGCTAAGTGCTTGGCATGCTAACAAGTCAAGGCCGAGCACCAAACGCCTTTGGGTTTTTTAAAGCTACCGAACATACTAGAATAGAAGTGGGAGCATGTAATGATGGGCTTTATTTTTGGACCGTCGAGGTCCGAAAAAGGTGCGGATGGTGTTTGGGTAGTCATGGATCGATTGACGAAGCTCGGCACACTTCCTTACTATAAAGTCAATGAATTCGATACGACGAATATGCTGAATTGTACATGAAAGAAATTTTGAGGTTACATGGTATCCCAAAGTGTCGATAGTGTCAAACCAAGACCTACGATTTACGTCAAATTTTTGGAAAAGCTTACACCTCATCAGTGAGGACGAATGTAAAATTCAAGATCGCCTTTCACTCATAGAAGGATGGGTAGTTCGAGAAAGTGATTCGTATTATCGAAGACATGCTATGGGCATGTGTATTGGAATGGTCGACAAAGTGGGAGAGATATCTATCGCTGGTTGAATTCTTGTATAACAATAGCCATTAAGCTAGCATTGGAATGCCACCGTTTGAGGCATTATATGGAAGGAGATGTCGGTCTCCAATACATTGGGACGAAGTTGGTGAAAGAAAATTGCTTAGGCTCGAGATGGTAAAGCAAACTATCGAGATTGCATGCTAAGTCGAGTTGAGATTGAAGGCGACCTAGGATCGATAGAAAAGCTATGCCGACAAGAGATAAAAAGACTTATAATTTTAGGTTAGTGACAATGTGTTTCTAAAAGTTACATCGATGAAAGAAGTGATGTGTTTCGATAAGAACAGGAAGCTAAGTCCACGGTATATAAGGCCATTCAAGATTTTAGAATGAATCAAAGATAAGGCTTATCGCTTAGCGTTACCGCCGACCTTTGCTACCGTACATAATATGTTCCATGCTTCATTGCTATGAAAATACATCAACAATTCCAACCACCTATCGAGCATTAAGTCACTAGAATTGAAGGCAGATTTGAGCTACGATAAGGGGACAGTTTAAATTTTGGACCGAGACACTAAACAACTATGAAACAAAAAGATATCCTTGGTCAATGTCTTATAGAGGAACCATAACATCGAGGAAGTGACATAGGAGAGGGAAGCCGAGATGCGAGGCAAGTATCCCGTGTTGTTTGAGTAAGTTAATTTCAAGGATGAAATTTTTTTATGGAGGGAAGGTTATAACGATCGAGACTATTGAAAAATAGCATATGCATGCTTATGTGTGTGTTTAGCTTAATGCCTAATTCATTTTCTTGATGATTGATGCTTAAATTTTTGTTAATGCTTATGATTGCTATTGAAAAGCCAACTGCGTTAAGACATGCCAAATTTGCTATCGAAAACAATAGTGTCTCAAAGCGTCGGCTCGTTGCCAAAACTATCGTGCCAAGACAAGCTTATTTCGTCGATGAAACCGTTATGTCTAGACTTACCGCTTTCGTTGACGAGTTTAAGCCCAACTATGCATAATGACATATTAGTCCCTTTATTTTAAAAATTACTTAAGGACATATTAAGTATGATTTATGCTTGAATTAAGGGACTTGATAACATAGATTAAATAAATTACGAGGACTTACCTTTTTTCTTGAGTGAGTGGGAATCTAGGTATCACCACCATGCTTTGCATGGGTGACTTAGCCAAGGAGGTGTCATCCTCTAAAATTTTGAAGTATTTTTTTATGCATGGCTGGCCTATATAAAGAAAATGTGAGGCCATGACTTTATTCTTTTGGCCATTTGAGACTTCTAGAAAAAAAAAAGAGAGTTATTTTGAGTGGGATCTATTGTAACTTTATGAGTTGTTGCCATTTTTGACTAAGAGTCGGACCAAGTGCTAGTGAGGGTCTATCGTGGTATGTCGAAGCATTTTTCAATCTCATATCTCTAGACTAAGTAAGTGTAATCCATTCAACTACACCGCAAGACCTAGGTTTAGGTATTCTAGATATGTTGAGCTTGATTGTTGCTATGTTTGTTCGTCGAATGAAACGAGGTTAAAACCCGATGCATGTGGAGTTAGGACTAACCACTAAACTTAGTATTGCAATGTAAACCCTAGAAATATATGGGCTAAACTTAGTGTGCCTTTGTGGCCAAATGGAATGCTTAAATTCTTGATTAATTTTGTCAAAATTGCTTGATTTGTATTCCGTCGAAATTGCTTGGCTTCGCATTCCGCCAAAATTGCTTGGCTTGTATTCTATTGAAATTATTTGGCTTGTCTTTCTACCAAAATGTTGCATTATGTGGCTACCATGCTTGGCTATAACTTGTATTGGATAGGCTTAATGCATAGAGGCTATTAGCATAGATACGTTAGCTTGAATTCATTGACGATATCTCGTTTGCTCAAGTATTGAAAGCATATATTCATGGCATGACATGGCATAGCATTTATTTTCATAAATCATGTTTTAAACAAGAAAATTCACCCGTATGAATGATTTGGTGTATACCCAAGTGCTGAACATAGAGAGGCCACCTATGGGAATAATCTAGTGTATATACTCGAGTGGTCGATCCTTGGCTAGACGTTGTCTAGTTTTTATGGTTTTGTAAATCTTTTAAAAGATGCATGGCATGACATTTGTTTTCATGACTCATGTTTTAAACAAGAACAATCACTCGTGAGAATGATCCGGTGTATACCTAAAGGCTGAACATAGAGAGGCCACCCATGTGAATGATCCGGTGTATATTCAAGAGTCGGTCCTCGCCTAGACGTTTTCTAGTTTTATGGTTTTTATCAAGATTTTAAAAGATAGAAAATGAATTTCCTCACGAAAACATGCTTTATAAACTCATGCATGGTTGCACTTGCCGAGCGTTAGCTTATTTCTTTATGCCTTGTGGTGTAGGTGATCGCAAGATGCTTGTGAGTAGGCTACCACGAAGATGGTACCGCTTGACACTTTTAGAGTTTGTCGAAATGTGTACTTTCATCTAAGCATTTAGGTTGTAGGCTATGTCTAGCTTATGTTTACGAGTCATAACATGATTTTGTTTGTAAATGTTATATGCAAACAACCTTACAACCAAGACAAGCATGTAAAAAGTTTGTTTTGAATGAAATAAAGTATTTTGCCCAAAGCTTGTGTTTCTTATGTTTATGCTCGCCTTAATAATTAGAGATCTCACGTAAAGCTTTCATAATGTTTTCCCATAGCTAGACCTTTGTTTTTCGCTACGAATTCATATAATAAGTTGTCATGATAATAAACCATTAATCAAATAGATCCTAGCCATCCATTGAGGAGGTAGAAGGCTATAAATAGGTGAGACCATTTGGCCAAGACATCTAGGCATTCAAAAATCTAAGAGAACGTATCTTAGAGTTATAAGCTTTAGAAAGCAATACAAAGATTTCTTATATCTCTTATGTATGTCTTTCTTGCTTAATAACTTTATGTGAGGAAGACTAACTTGGTTTGTCTTAAAGAAGAAGAGAGCCTAGTGTCGCACATGAGCTTGGGAAAGGCCAAGTCCGTGACAAAGGGATCAAGTTCCACCAAGAAATTATTATTTATATTATTTCCATAACATCCAAAATCCTCAACGACTAGATTAAGAAAACTCCTACTATAAAATAAGAATGACACAACTTGTTGTGGCCGAATATGACCAAAAGAAATTGATAGAGCATTTTTTTTTTTTTTTGCATTGTGTAGCAAATCCTTCTAGTTAGTTAAGAAATCCTTTGAAATTGATGGAGCACATTGTCTTCTTTTGCAATGTGTACCTACAAAACAAATTGCTCTAGTTAGTTGAGAAATCCTTCGACAATCTAGTTAGTGGTCGAGAGAGGAGAAATAGCCCGAATAAACTTTATAGAATGTTTTATGTACATGAGCAATATAAAATACGATTAATCGGTATTTTAGAGGTATAAAGGATTGTAAAAGAGTTGCGAACCTAGATCCCTTGGTAGTCAAGGCTCTTATATAGGCAAGAGTTTAGAAAGTTGCATTCATAAAGGGGATAGAATCATCCATTCCTCTAACACCGATAGCTTTAGGCGAAAAATTTGGGTATTCTACACGTATAATATGATTTACTTTTTACGATGTCACTTATATCATGATGAGTAACGATTAAACTAGCATAGTCTTGGAAGAACATCTTCATTAAATTTTTTATCTTTTTTTTTTGT
>CAWUPB010000431.1:0-28638 GCA_963924115.1 Dovyalis caffra
GGGTGAATATATCATTCCCTTATTTTATATGTATACAATAAGCTCGGTAATATCCTTACCGGCTATATTATCTTGAGTAATACCATGGAGTTTACATTGGGTGAATAGGAGGCTTGTTTTCATTAGGAGTATATAGCTATTATAGAGGCCCTCACAATTCTCATGATCTCATCCATATGATATTAATAATTGGATGGCAGCTTTACCGATACACCCCTATACAAGGGCCGATACCCCTCGTAACTTTATCATGTCTCTTTTATCTTGATATAGGTAACGAGGGACTCTCAATTAGCTATAATTATGATTACGTAATACAGAGTATATTTCTTACATTAAGTTTGATATTCTCACCAATGGCCCATTGCCCTTAAGTTAAATTTATTGGTACTTGTTCGGTTAAGATTAATATTGACAACTCTATATCAATATTAACCAAGTCATTCTCCTTACTATATAGTTAATATACTCCAAAAGTATAGTGAGACAATATGATGCTTTCATTAAATAGAAATAACAGCTTATCATGAGCAAGTCGTCACACTTCTTGATAATATGAAGATATGTATGATCAGCTAATCTATTAACCAAGTACCCAATAATATGAGCTTACTATACCAAGTTCTAGGACAATAAAGAGACAATATTTACCACAAAAAATATTAATAGGACCATCAAATCTGTATGTCCTAGAACTTGGTATAGTAAGGCTATAATTTTGGAATTACCAATACCTAGGAGCGTTCTTATTAAAGGGGAGCATACCCCTAATAATCAGTTATAATCAGTTTATCTTAGATTTCTATAAGAATGCGTCACCCTAATCTTATGATTCTTAAAGGAGTAAGCATATCGGAGGTGATATTTTGCCATCTAATCAACTCAATTAATAGGTAACATTACCATGATTCTTTTATATAGAGCATAGTTGGTTTATTTTGAGGGTTTACTTTGACACCAAAAGAGGGTATATAAATTGTATACCTTTGGAGACATGTTGATGTGGCCAAAATTGGCTTTACCTTAATGGATAAACTAATATTAAGCTAAGAATAATGTAGAGTTAGGTCGGGCAATAGATGATATTCTAAATAAGCACTCGTGTAATAAAGGAACTAGGGCCATATCTCCCTCACTAATAATGTAGTGAGAGAGAGGGAGAAAAATGCTTATTCTATATTAAATATAACATACTATAATTAAAACTAATATCATAATTACAACACTACAAGAATGGGGATACACGTAATTTATACCCTAGCATATCCACTAGGATTAATTATAACACCACTAAAATAGAAATTCTTGAATATATTCACATTCGTTTTACCTTGTACTTAGCTAAATCTCGCTCTCTCTAGCCTCTAGGGGTCCCCATTACTTATCCGAGAGGAGTCTATGATTACCCGGCATTATTATAAACGACCACATAAGAGGATTTGGCTAGTGATGGAACCTTAGATAGTATTATGGGCATATATATACCTATTATGGTTATTTGAACATTTTTTTTAATATTTAATACTGATAGTCTATCCATAACAGAAGAATTATTACTAAAATATGATTGTTAGATAGAGCATACCATTATCCGTGGTTATAAATATATGAAAGGATAAAATAATAGGGAGTTAGTGTATTAGCATATCACTTTGAGTTATTAAAAAAGGGTGTGAGAGGGATATCCTCATACTATATGGTGAAAACTATCTTGACGACAATATTAAATTAGTTGATATAGTAACCCAACAAAGGAGGAGAGAGGAAGAGAGATAGAGGGATGAAGATATTGGAGTGAAAAAGCTTGATAGAAATAAGATTAATTACCAAGGACCTCACTTGATTAATAATTATTAGCTATAGGAGGGAGAGAGATATTTACCATAGGAACAATTCTTATATTTTCAATAGTTTACTTAATGTAGGCCACTCTCTCTATGAAGCATGCCACCTCACTTGATTAATAATTACCATCTATTTACTTTGGACTTTAATCAGGAAACAATTGCTTATACCCTAATCTATCCCTAGTTCATACGAAAAACTATATATATATATATATATACTCTTCTCCAATGCCAAAAATATAGGATTCCATTCAAGTGTTGTTCACCACAAAAATATTAATAGGACCACCAAATCTATATGTCCTAGAACTTGGTATAGTAAGGCTATAATTTTGGAATTACCAATACCTAGGTGCGTTCTTATTAAAGGTGGAACATACCCCTAATAATAAGTTATAATTAGTTTATCTTAGATTTCTATAAGAATGCATCACCCTAATGTTATGATTCTTAAAGGAGTGAGCATATCAAGAGGTGATATTTTTCCATCTAATCAACTTAATTAATAGGTAACATTACCATGATTCTTTTATATAGAGCATAGTTGATTTATTTTGAGAGTTTACTATGACACCAAAAGAGGGTATATAAATTGTATACCTTTGAAGATATGTTGATGTGGCCAAAATTGGCTTCACTCGAATGGATAAACTAATATTAAGCTAAGAATAATGTGGAGTTAGGTTGGGTAATAGATGATATTCTAAAATAGCACTCGGGTAATAAAGGAACTAGGGCCATATCTCCCTCGCTAATAATGCGAGTGAGAGAGAGGGAAAATATTAGTTATTCTATATTAAATATAACCAAATATAATTAAAGCTGATATCATAATTATAACACTACAAGAATGGGTATACGCGTAATTTATACCTTAGCATATCCACTAGGATTAATTATAACACTACTAAAATAGGAATTCATGAATATATTCACATTCTTTTTTACCTTATACTTAGCTAAATCTCGCTCTCCCCAGCCTCTAGGGGTCCCCATTACTTATTTGAGAGGAGTTTATGATTAACTAGCATTATTACAAACGACCACATAAGAGGATTTGGCTATTGATGGAACCTTCGATAGTATTATGGGCATATATATATCTATTGTGGTTATTTGAACATTTTGTTTTAATATTTAATAGTGATAGTCTATCCATAGAAGGAGAATGTTACTAAAATATGAGTGTTAGATATAGCATACCCTTATCCGTGGTTATAAATATATAAAAGGATAAAATAATAGGGAGTTAGTGTATTAGCATATCACTTTTAGTTATTAAAAAAAGGGAGTGAGAGGGATATCGTCATGCTATATGGTGAAAACTATCTTGACGACCATATTAAATTAGTTGATATAGACACACAATAGAGGAGGAGAGAGGAAGAGAGATAGAGGGATGGAGATATTGGAGTGAAAAAGCATGATACAAATAAGATTAATTACCAAGGACCCTCATATGATTAATAATTATTACCTATTGGAGGGAGAGAGATATTTACCATAGGAATAATTCTTATATTTTCAATAGTTTGCTTAATGTAGGCCACTCTCTCTATGAAGTCTGCCACCCTCACTTGATTAATAATTACCATCTATTTACTTTGGACTTTAATCAGGAAACAATTACTTATAACGTAATCTATCCCTAGTTCATACGAAAAACTATATATATACTTGTTCTCCAATGCCAAAAATATAGGATTCAATTTAGTCTTGTTTACCAAAAAAAATTTTAATAGGACCATCAAATCTATATGTCCTAGAACTTGGTATAGTAAGGCTATAATTTTGGAATTACCAATACCTAGGAGCATTCTTATTAAAGAGGAACATGCCCCCACTAATCATCAGTTATAATCAGTTTATCTTAGATTTTTATAAGAATGCTTAACCCTAATTTTAGGATTCTTAAAGGAGTGAGCGTATTAAGAGGTGATATTTTTCCATCTAATCAACTCAATGAATAGGTAACATTACCATGATTCTTTCATATAGAGCATAGTTGGTTTATTTTGAGGGTTTACTTTGACACCAAAAGAGGGTATATAAATTGTATACCTTCGGAGACATGTTGATGTGGCCAAAATTGGCTTCACCTGAATGGATAAACTAATATTAAGCTAAGAATAATGTGGAATTAGGTTGGGTAATAGATGATATTCTAAAATAGCACTCGGGTAATAAAGGCAAGTAAGGTCATATCTCCCTCGCTAATAATTCAGTGATAGAGAGGGAGAATATTGGTTATTCTATATTAATATAACCAAATATAATTAAAACTAATATCATAATTACAACACTACAAGAATGGGGATACGCGTAATTTATTCCCTAGCATATCCACTACGATTAATTATAACACTACTAAAATAGGAATTCTTGAATATATTCACATTCTTTTTACCTTTTACTTAGCTAAATCTCACTCTCTCCAGCCTCTAGGAGTCCCCATTACTTATTTGAGAGGAGTCTATGATTAGTTGGCATTATTATAAACGACCACATAAGAGGATTTGGCTAGTGATGGAACCTTCAATAGTAATATATATATATATATATATATATATATATTTTGTGGTTATTTGAACATTTTGTTTTAATATTTAATATTGACGAGTCTATCCATAGAAGGAGAATTATTACTAAAATATGATTGTTAGATATAGCATACCCTTATCCGTGGTTATAAATATATAAAAGGATAAAATAATAGGGAGTTAGTGTTAATGCATATCACTTTTAGTTATTAAAAAAAAAGGAGTGAAAGGGATATCCTCATGCTATATGGTGAAAACTATCTTGACAACCATACAAAATTAGTTGATATAGACACCCAACAAAGGAGGAGAAAGGAAGAGAGATAGAGGGATGGAGATTTGGAGTGAAAAGCTTGATAGAAATAAGATTAATTGCCAAGGTTCCTCACTTGATTAATAATTATTAGCTATAGGAGGCGAGAGAGATACTTACCATAGGAACAATTCTTATATTTTCAATAGTTTACTTTATGTAGGCCACTCTCTATGAAGTATGCCACCCTCCCTTGATTAATAATTACCATCTATTTGCTTTGGACTTTAATCAGGAAACAATTACTTATAACGTAATATATCCCTAGTTCATATGAAAAACTATATATATATATATATATACACTGTTCTCCAATGCCAAAAATATAGGATTCCATTAAGTCTTCTTTACCACAAAAAAATATTAATAGGACCATCAAATCTATATGTCCTAGAACTTGGTATAGTTAGGCTATAATTTTGGAATTACCAATACCTAGGAGCGTTCTTATTAAAGGGGGAACATACCCCTAATAATCAATTATAATCAGTTTATCTTAGATTTCTATAGGAATGCATAACCCTAATTTTATGATTCTTAATGGAGTGAACGTATCAGGAGGTGCTATTTTGCCATCTAAACAACTCAATTAATAGGTAACATTACCATGATTCTTTTATATAGAGCATAGTTGGTTTATTTTGAGGGTTTACTTTAACACCAAAAAAGGGTATATAAATTGTATACCTTTGGAGACATGTTGATGTGCCAAAATTGGCTTCACCGAATGGATAAACTAATATTAAGCTAAGAATAATGTGGTGTTAGGTTGGGTAGTAGATTATATTCTAAAATAGCACTCGGGTAATAAAGGAACTAGGGCCATATCTCCCTCGCTAAAATGCGAGTGAGAGAGAGGGAGAATATTGGTTATTTTATATTAAATATAACCAAATATAATTTAAACTAATATCATAATTATAACACTACAAGAATGGGGATACGCATAATTTATTCCCTAGCATATCCACTAGGATTGATTATAAGACTACTAAAATAGGAATTCTTGAATATATTCATATTCTTTTTACCTTGCACTTAGCTAAATCTCGCTTTCTCCAGCCTCTAGGGGTCTCGAATAGTTATTTGAGAGGAGTCTATGATTACCTAGCATTATTATAAACGACCACATTAGAGGATTTGGCTAGTGATGGAACATTCGATAGTATTATGGGCGTATATATACCTATTGTGGTTATTTGAACATTTGCTTTTAATATTTAATATTGATAGTCTATCCATAGGAGGAGAATTATTAGTAAAATATGATTGTTAGGTATAGCATACCTTTATCCGTTGTTATAAATATATAAAAGGATAAACTAATAGGGAGTTATCGTATTAGCATATCACTTTTAGTTATTAAAAAAAGGTAGTGAGAGGGATATCCTCATTCTATATGGTGAAAACTATCTTGACGACCATATTAAATTAGTTGATATAGATACCCAACAAAGGAGGAGAGAGGAAGAGAGATAGAGGGATAGAGATATTGGAGTGACAAGGTTTGATAGAAATAAGATTAATTACCAAGGACCCTCACTTGGTTAAAAATTATTAGCTATAGGAGGGAGATATATATTTACCATAGGAACAATTCTTATATTTTCAATAATTTTCTTAATGTAGGCCACTCTCTTTATGAAGTCTGCCACCCTCACTTGATTAATAATTACCATCTATTTACTTTGGACTTTAATAAGGAAATAATTACTTATAACCTAATCGATCCCTAGTTCATACGAAAAATATCTGATTCCATTCAGTCTTATTTACCACAAAAAAATATTAATAAGACCATCAAATCTATATGTCCTAGAATTTGGTATAGTTAGGCTATAATTTTTGAATCGCCAATACCTAGGAGCGTTCTTATTAAAAGGGAAACATACCCCTAATAATAAGTTATAATCAATTTATCTTAGATTTCTATAAGATTCCATAACCCTAATTTTATGATTCTTAAAGGAGTGAGTGTAACGAGGAGGTGATATTTTGCCATCTAATCAACTCAATTAATAGGTAACATTACCATAATTCTTTTGTATAGAGTAGTTGTTTATTTTGAGGCTTTACTTTGACAAAAAAAAAAAAAAAGGGTATATAAATTGTATACCTTTGGAGCCATGTTGATGTGGCCAAAATTGGCTTCACCTGATTGGATAAGCTAATATGAAGCTAAGAATAATGTGGAGTTAGGTTGGATAATAGATGGTATTCTAAAATAGCACTCGGGTAATGGAGGAACTAGGGCCATATCTCCCTCACTAATAATGTAGTGAGAGAGGGAGAATATTGGTTATTCTATATTAAATATAACCAAATATAATTAAAACTAATATCATAATTACAACACTACAAGAATGGGGATACGCGTAATTTATTCCCTAGCATATCCACTAGGATTAATTATAACACTACTAAAATAGGAATTCTTGAATATATTAACATTCTTTATACCTTGTACTTAGCTAAGTCTCGCTCTCTCCAGCCTCTAGGGGTCTCCATTACTTATTTGAGAGGAGTCTATGATTACCTGGCATTATTATAAACGACCACATAAGAGGATTTGGCTAGTGATGGAACCTTTGGTAGTATTATAGGCATATTTATACCTATTATGGTTATTTGAACATTTTTTTTAATATTTAATATTGATAGTCTATAATAGAAGGAGAATTATTAATAAAATATGACTATTAGATATAGCATATCCTTATCCGTGGTTATAAATATGTAAAAGGATAACATAATAAGGAATTAGTGTATTAGGATATCCCTTTTAGTTATTAAAAAAGGGAGTGAGAGGGATATCCCGATACTATATGGTGAAAACTATCCCGACGACCATATTAAATTAGTTGATATAAACACCTAACAAAGGAGGAGAGTGGGAGAGAGATAGAGGGTAGGAGATATTAGAGTGAAAAAGCTTGATAGAAATAAGCCGACTCACCCTCCTTGGATTCTTTAAGGAACTATACATATAGGCTAGATTGTTTGATATATACCCAACATTTTTTGAGATGTTTATTCTAGCAATTTTTGGCATAGGTCAATATGCATCTACAATGGTTATGCCATATACTAAAGGTAATTTATCGGGTGGCTATTTTTTAGATCGAGGCACCCAATTATAAGACATAGGGGATTATCATTTTGAAAATGATTAATGTAAGGGCTTATAATGACATTTAGGGCTAATATTATTACATATCCTAGCCCATAGTATAAGACCCTAATTAGTATATTCTTTTTAGGTGTTTGTTGATTTTAACATATGAACAACTAACCCTCTATATCATTAAAATTGTAATAACCGATGCTCGTTGAAACTGAAATAAAATAAAATTTTAATATTAAACACAAGAAAAACATATTTTAAGGGTGTGAAATAATCCTTAGGAATTTCAATGAATATATATAATAGTTAAAATGGTTTTTCTATGTTTAAGGGATATTTTATTGATTTTATGATACATGAATAGTAGTTTTTGCATAAAATACTTAATTATAGCATGTTGTTTTTTAATGAAAAATAATTTGTGTGCTTAGAATAATTGTTAAAGGGGTGTTAAATTATTTGATGTGCTTGGGTGGATTTTATTATGTGTTATGAATATTTTATTTGAATTTTGGTATGTTAGAATAGTGTTTTTAGAGGTAAAGAATTTAATTTGGCACCTTAAGAGTATTAGGATTTTTTTAAGAGCATATAATAATCATATGGGATGTGTGAGAGTACTTAGAAAAAATAAATTAATTTTAATAAGTATAGGGAATATTTTTAATAGAAAATAGCATAATTTTCATACTAAATAAATAAATTGGAGTCCCAAATGAGAGCCAAAAATTATGAAAATTTAAATCAAACTCCCTTAATGAATGTTTGAATTTATTATGGAAAGAAATTGGATTTTTGAAAAGTGTAGAATGGAATTTTAAAAGTAGGGACTAAATTATCTAAAATTATGGACTTAATTGCATAAATTAAAAGTTTAATAACCCAAATTAAATTATGTAGGAATGTTAAGGGTAAAAATTTAGTCCTAGAAACGGAAAAGGGAGGATTAGAAGTGAGGTTTTGCATAAAAGAGAGATTTAGGAAAGAATAGGCTATCGAAAAGTCTAGAAACTTAGAGGATCAAAATTTATCATTTCCTTCCAACTTTGGCAGACCTAAAGAATTTATTAAGTATGACTTCCAGTAAATTTTGTGGCTGAAATTAAGCTAAATGGAAGGCTTAAACAAAAAGAAGAAAAAATTACCAAAAATTTAGCCAAATAAAAAGAATTGATTGAAAATTGAATTAAAGGCTGAGATTTATGCAAATTAAGGGTGGAGATAAGTCAATAAGCCCACAAAATTTTCCTATAAATAAGAGTGCTGAAAAAATTAAAAAGGGAAGGAAAATTGAAAAATATAAAGGAAACTCTAGCAAAATTTCCACCCAAAAATTACCCAAAATAATCCTAACCAATTTTAAACCCTCTAAATCAGTGGATTAAGCTTTAATTTCAAGTTGAGAGTTGAATACCTTCAAGAAGAAAATTAAAAGAGCTAATTCAAATTTAGGGAAAAAAAAAGGGGGGGGGAGGAAGAGAATTCTCAAGCAACCTAACCTTTCAAGGTTAATTTGGAGCTAAATCAAGTAAGTTAACCTCACCTACACCATAAACATGATTAATTTCAAGTCAATTTCATGTATAATTGCTTGATTTGATTTAATTGCTCAATTAAGAAAAATTAGGGTTATGGTTCTTGATGAACCAAATTTGGGGTTTTTGAATTCTTTTATTTAATTGGTGCTTTGGCACTTGATTCTGACTTATTTGAGCATGAATTAATGTTTAAGAATGAAAAATTACACTTTAATTGAAGAAAAATCTACTAATTTTTACGAATTATACTCGGCCTAAACTAAGCAAATTAGGGTTTGAGTTCAAAGCAATTTGATTCTAGTTTTATGAGTCATTCACACTTGAATAAGCATGTTTGATGAGTAAAAATGAAAAATTTGCTAAAAATTGAAGAAAATGGGTTATATGGGCTTGGGCCCAATATGGGTTTGGGCGGGAATTAGGGTTCTAAATTTTAATTAAATTAATTCTCATAGTGCGTACATATTTAGGCTACTTGTTATTAAAATGGTAGGGCAAAATGAGAGGAAAATCTTAGGAATTTAAATGGTGAAATATTTGGCCTAAATGAGGAATTTTGGGAAGTAAGTTTAAAGTAAGTTCCAAACCCTAAATTAATTCATTCAAGTGAAAAATAAGGTAAAGGGATGATTTAGAACAAAAGTGTTCATGAAAATCTAAAGAAAATTGATTTAGGAAAAATTGGACTTTAGGCCCATTAAGGCCCAAACTGAAATTAGACCACCTAATTAATGAAATAGTACCTAATTAAGTTAGAACATGAATTAATACCTAATTTGGTAAATACTAGATGCAAAAGGGTAGTTAGCAACCTAAGGAAAATAATTTGGAAATGTTAAAATGTAGAGTAAGCTAATGAAACTAAAATGAAATGTAATTATTTACTTACTCTTATGCTATAATTGTATTTTCTTCCCAATAATGTATGGAATGCAATGAATAATGAATGATGGTTATGCTTGAGTTGTGATTGGTGATGAGAACTATGGTTATGGTAACTATGCGCCAATGTTAGTTGCATTGCTTGATATGGATTGATGTTATCTATGCCGTTATGTCTGTCCGATTTTATATGTGATTTTATAACATGGTTACATGACCATTTAGGATATACATTTGGGTATCATTGTTAGCATGCATTGTCATTCAAAATGCATATGCATGCCGAAGCTCATGAATAATGTTTTAAGTCATGGAAACGTATTTGATGCTATGAGTTTTCAATAGCGATCAGAATTATTTTAAAGAAAAAGATTTTCACGACTTTGAAGATTTTTATGAGGATGGGCTTCATGGGTTTTTCATATGGTAATGGTAATGGTTCAAGGCCGAGCAAGTGTAAACGTGCACTTTTAGAGGCTCGGTAGGGCATGTCCATGGACAGTGTCCGGTTTGCCGAAATATGTTATGGAAACCCCGAAGTACCTAAATGGGACATGTCCAAAGACAGAAAAAGGATTTTTAGATTGTTTATGAGATGTTTTATGACATGAGAAAAAGGATTTCTTATGTATATATCGGTATTTTATACATGCATCTACATGCATGCACACTATATGCATACATTAACTTACCGGGTCGTAGCTCATATAGTTCCTTATGGTATAGATAAATAAGCTACTATGGCTTACTTCTCTACGAAGCCGATTTCGAGGAATGCACCGGATGGTTATACCTTGGATGGGGCTTTGGGATCCGGTGGACATACTACATGTGATTTTATTTACGATACTAGCTATTGACTTACATGTTCTAGAATTAGTCGATCGTGTTATGTTATATTAGAAGCAATGAACAAGTGTAGTACTTTAAAATAATGTAGTTAGTAAATAAGTCAAAATTTTTAATAGTTGGTATATAAGTAGTTTTGTATGTAAATTAGTAACCTATATGAACTGAAATACTAATAGTAAAATGATAACGTACTGATAGTAGTGTAGTTACTTTAAATTGTCCACTCGCGAGTTAGCATCCTTGAATATTTTAGAGAATTTCTTAATTAACCATTAAATAAAAAGAATAGTAAATATGAAAGAGAATAAGTAATATTATAATAATCGATAATAAGAAATTACAATTGCAATAGTTAGTAAAGAAAGGATTTGAACTAGCAAATAACCTCGAATTCAGTTTCAAGTATCCGAGAAAATAGATTAAATGCAAAAAATTTATAACGTCTTTTAAGTTAAAGTATAGGACCTACCCGACCAATATTAAATTTCTAAGACATAGATTTCACTTTAGACATTAAGTCACGAGTGCCTTGTTAGCTTGCATTCATTGCACTTCAATTGTAGGTTAACGACGGTAATATTCTCAACCTTTTAGGTCCTAGGTTGGGGGTGTTACAAAAATTATTTCCCAATCCGAGTAATATATGTTTACCTCCAAGGGAATCCCATTGATTACAATTTCTAGTAACTATAATAAATTAATATCTATATATAGGACCTCCAATTATGAGGGACATATGATATATAGTAAGTGTTAGATAACCAATCAAGAGCCTAGAACATAGTGTACTCTCTTGCCGGGAGTAAATAAAAGAATGGTTTTATACGAACAAGGGTGGCTATTCAATTTTTAATATTTATGCTAATAATTATATCCATTTTTCTTTAGATGTCTAAAGTTTCATAAGGTTGTGATATATTCAGATACATTAGAGTGGAGGCACCATATGTAAAAAATTTCCATTATAGGGCCATACATTGTATATACTCTAGTCCTAAGGGTAAACCCTAGTCTTATGGATAGAGTCATATAGGGTAACTCCTATATTTATTCCGATATATTGGGATGGTCTAACTCTCCTCTACCAATTATCTCATAGTACACCAATGTGTAACAATGATTAATAATGTAACCCTTTGGATATTACCTATCTCTTTGTAACGGATTGTAAACCCTTGGTTGTATTATAGATAACTATTGTTATTCTCCCATAGAGAATAAGCCTAACCTTTGGTATTATATAAGTTTGGATACTGGGAACATATCCCTATTAAAATCTACCAATTATATCCCTCTAAGAGATTACCATTAGTTAATGCATACTAATACACTAGTGGTGGTATAATTATGCATACTTATCTATTCACCTTTTATTTTTAAAGGGTATTGATTTAGCTAAACATATTTACTCAATTTAGTATCTACTTTGTATAATCTATTTAATTAACTATCAAATAGGAAACTATTAATTGGTATAGTATGTTGGGATATATATGCCTCCCCCTACAACTCCACTACAACTAGGGGCAAACGCACTTTATGGGCCCCCTAATTTTTTTCCTTCCTATATTAGTACATGATAAATCCAGTTAAACCCTTAATATTTGTTTAATTTGATCCCACCTGCCTCCAACCACTACTAAACTCATTCGTTCTTCCATTTTCCTTAACTCTTATTCTATTCAAAACACCAAAAAGAAAACCTTCTCTCCGATCTGGATTTTTCTTATTCGACAACACAATACCTATCTTCTTAAAAAATCAATAATTTATTAACTCTTATTATATTGTTTACATTATTAATTTACTAAATTTTTCATTTTATATATTGATTGAATCTTGGCAACTCCTAATTTTCTTTTTTAAATAATATTTTATAATTAAAATATTGGATCGGTTGTCTTTCTCATTTTATTTTATGTGATTAAGGTATCTATTGGAATATTGGATCCATGACTTCGTAAAATTCGATAATCTATCTACTTGAATTAAAATTGTACTATTGATCTTGAAATTTTATAGCTTGAAATTGTAGACCCAAAGTCAAAAGACAAAAAAAAAAAAAAAAAAGGAGTTTAACAATAAGAATACATTATTAAAATTTATAAATAATCATTCTTTTTTCATTAATAGTTATTAAAAAAATCTTCAATTATTTTAGTCACAACCATATGTAGATGAAAAAGTCACATACCATCGATGCATGTTTTGAAAGAAAGAATGTTGTCATTTCAAACTCTAATGAGGAATCAAATTCTTTTATTTATTTTTATCTTGACTTGAAAGAAGGAATATCTCTATTTTGAGTGATTGTATCTTGAGACTATTTTAAAATATATGTTGGTATGTAATTTATAATATATATACATAAGTTTGTATAAATCATGAAAAATTTATCAATATTTATTTTGGCCCCGTCAACATTTGGTCATGCGTCCGCTAGTGACTACAACTCGTTAGAGTATCACGGGCGAAGAAAAAAGTGGTACACTTTAGGTTAATATACCTATTCCAAATAGGTTATTTGAAGAGGATTACTAATTGTCTCTCACTTCCCACTCTTACATGGTTAATAAATTAATATTTACTAACTATTTACCAATGAATGAAGTCATAAATATAGGGATATCATGGCATAATTTTTGATATTTACACTATCACTATAATATCTCTATGGTACAACTATTGATAATGATCTCCAATGGCATATGGTTTTGTCGAACAGTTTATATCTATATTTACCTCTATGATATTTAAGGGGATTCATAACTAAGTTAAACTATTATAGATTTGTTTAAGGAAGAACCCCAAGCGTATGGTATATTAATATTAGGTTAGCCCATATGCCCTAATCAACACTCATGTACCATGGGTAATAATATTTAGTAAGTTAATAATCTCCTAGAATTATGGGTAATTATCTCCACAATTTATATTGTTATAACCCACAATATTTAGTGTTGGGCTTATTCTCCTATTACCCATGCCTTACATTAGTAAGATGGATTTTTAAGTACTAAACACTCCCTTAGAGGTCCCTTTGTAACCATGATATTTCCAAGTGATAATAAGGGAATATATCATAATTCTTATTAACCTAGTGATCATTTTAAATGTTAATCCAACACTACCATAATGATACCAATATCAACCAATAACCTTGATCACTAAGAATCCACCTATATCAAGAGAGTCCCTTATTTAAATCACCCTTGTATCAGCTTATTGGTCACTATTAATTCCGACAATAGTAGCTATTACTAATAAGTTGATAAAATAGCTTTTGTGAACGTAATAGAAGGGTGAGTTTGAGAGGTCTAACCTAGCCGAGGTTATCTATTAACCTAAGGGGTTGATAATCTTGGGTGAATCACTAGTAAGGTTTAATATCGGGTTTAATATCATGAATTATACCTATATTTGATATCCATCGTATAAATTTTTTGAATAATCCCTAGTTCATATAGTAGTGGAGACTAATGTATCCGTTTGTGGATAACCTACTATATGGGTTAACCCTAAGCAACTCTCCTTATTGACCTGTTACTCTACAAATCCTTTATTTATTTTCGATCGGATCATATATATCCACTTTTCCCTAATGTATAAATATTCCCTTATCTTTACCCAAAAGGACTAGAGTTACTAATGGATAGGGCCATAAGACTTATTGGACCTACTCTATTAGTATATTGGGAATATGGTTTCCAAAATAGGGGTTAACTGTATACTCCGTTAATAGCCCTCACTCTCGTTTGAGAGTATACAAGCATTTGGTGAGGTTATGAGGTATCAATAGCAAGCAAGTTCACCATTTTAAGGCTAATAGATTACTCTCATATTATGGGCACATTCTCCCTTGGTTCTTTATACCCTCAAAATTGAAGGCATAACCAATTTTTGAGCGAAATGAGTTATGATAAAGGGAAATATCTATTGATGGTCGCATTCTAAGAGTGGTTGATATGGTTGACCTTACCTGTGTAATTGGATAACCTAATAGGGCCTATATGAAACCTATGCTTCCATTATTCGTTCAATATTAGGAAGTAACTAATTATATGGTAACTATAACTAGTATATGGTCCTTTTGTGAGGAGGCTAAGATAAACTCCAGAATGGAAGGGTTAATTATGGATTAAATATACCAATAATTTTATCAATTTAGTATATTGGAGGGTATATGTTTACCATATAAGCATAGAGTGAATGTAATATCATTAGTAACATACTACAATCAAACTGAGTATAAAGTCTATAACTCTCTACCATTTTGTCATTTATATCATGGTAACTATTTAGGCATAATAATAGTATTATCCATGCTTAGATTTATAAGGGATATCTTAGGTTAATGTCCTCCACCATTATATTAACGGAATTGGTACTAAATTAGTATTACTATAATCAATATGGTTCCATTAAATTATAATTAGTAATTCATCATAGCTATAAGAATCCAATAACGGGATCTATCATATAAATGGAATAGCATATTATTATACTGTTTTAATGTTATATTATGACCCTAATTTAACTAACTCAATCCATCCGATATATTAGTCATATGATGTTATATGACAAAGGCTTTAAGTCATATCATTAACCCTTGAGTTATAATGAGTATTAATATGAATATACCTAGGTTAATGATTGAACCTTGGGCTATAGGCATATTAATCAATTATGCCATTATACCTACCATTAATTGTTTTATAAAAAAAAATAACCATGATCCCCTAATTATCATGAATACTCTTTTTATAAGTAATGGTCCGATTACAATAACTAATTCGATTAGTCACCATATATGCAAACTAAAAATGAAACATGGTATAATAATCTTGATAATTATGCCCTAATTATGTATTATCCTATCTTAACTTCTCCACTTAATCCTCCTTTTGTTATTATTTACATTTTGCTACAAGGTCCTCATTGTTCAACAATAATAGTACACTTAATATTAACCTCATTATCATATAAGTTGATGTATGATAATTTACCCATTAAATATTCCCATTCTTGAAAATAATCCTAATAAAAGAGGACCATAATGTAAGAATTTAAAATACCATAGGTGTGTGGAAATCTGCATCTATATAGAGTTTATGACCATATAACTAGAGAATGGATACATCCCGTTGGAATATTAATTGGACCATGTATAGTATTTATAGCTATAGAGAACTTCTACTCATGATGCATACTAATACATCAATTTGTTAGTATACATTAGGCCTAATATTATGTGGACATGTTATATCCATTCTCTAGGTATACATTAGATAGATCGTGTGAATATTAATGTGTTTAGTTGGTATGGCCAACTAAAAGATCTAACATTCTCTATAGCTATTCATAATTATATCCCTATCAACTTGATGTGTTCCCGTTATAGGCCTTCCCAATTAGAATAAGCTACTTAATTGTATAGGACCCAAAGGGACCCATATCATAAGTATTAGGTTAAAGGATAGATAACTAATAGCTACCTAATTAAAATGTAGTATATCTTCCAATTATTATAGGGAGATAACTAGTTGATGAATAACTCCAGTTCCATGATCACACCTTTAACCATATAATTATATCAAGGTATAATTACTTTTTAATTAGCTAGAGACCATATTAGTATCTTATGCGGACATACTAAGCGATTATTTTTAATATACTGTCTTCATATCCATACTATTAGGCATCAACCATATATCTTATTAAACTGATATTGTTTAATCAAAGTAGTACTATTAGATATATCAACCCATAGATAGTATGGATGATTATCTATTCGAAGACAGTATATTAAAAACAATTGCTTAGTCCGTTCCTCCAATACACTAATTAGAAACGAATGAATGTAAGATGACCTCAATAAATAAGGATGAGTGTACAATATCATGAATGTAAATTAGGTTAGGAAATAGTGTAATATTGTTAATTATATTTCCTAATGATATTGTATACTCTCCTAGGGCATAAAATTAACTTATCGGATAATGTACCTCCCTCCATAACTCTTTTTAAGTTATTCTCGTACTATAGTTTATACTTGGGGTATACATTCCCCTAATGTATTATACCAACTACATAATATTTATCCATTATTAGATTAGGTATAGAGGAATAGATGAGATAGGAAGGTACATTATATGATCGACTAATTTTATGCCTATGGACAATGGGATTTGGTATAAGAGTCCTGTCCGTATATAATAATATTATTACCATATAGACTATTGGGATTTTGCCATATAATTATTCTTAACCTGATTAGGATGAGTATTGGCGTTCATTCAATAGTTAAAGGTTAAGGGGATAACTAGTTTGGAGGGGTCTATTAGGAGCTTATTAAATCAATATAATTAAGGATGGTATACCATTGGTAATGATAGACATTCGGGCCAATAGCTATATCCTTATAATATTAATTAAGTTGTTCTATGGGATAAAATGTTATATGCCGGTCCCTTCAAAAGAGCTGATATAGTTAGGAGAACAAGTGAGGTGGAATATAATATCACCAAATGGGGTATTAGTTATAAGGTTAGCCATATAACCGACAAACTACTAGTGTATATAAGTGTAACGGAATATTGATAAGAACTCGTGGTTTAGATGGTCTAAGAGGGAAGGATCTCCTATTGAATATTGGTGATTGATCGGGGGACATATTAGGTGATATTATATGGCCATATGGCCATCTCTTATCCCACGGACGAGGAGTTTTATGGGTTAATATATTAGTTACCTTAAGAAAAGGACCCTATCCAATATAGTAATGGATATCTTGTGATAAGTACACATACATATTTCTAGTTATATCTTCTAACTGGTATGAGTTAATTAGGGGGGTTAACTCCTTGTATCTTTAGGAGGTCATGACATTAGTTCCATAATATATTGGTCCTAAAGGTATGGTGATCACAAAGGTCGAGAAAGCCGATTGATCCAATAAAATACTAATTAATATTAACTTGGTTATATGGTCTCAATGCATAGCATATTAAGACTAATATCGCTGGATTAGTGATATAACTGGGTACTAGTTCTTAGGATTTCATAATATATTGGTCGTAAAGATTATGTATTAAAATATTGGGACATAATCGGATGTCATGGGTATTCTATTTGGTTTAGTTAATACTCATTACCCCGTTGGACACCCCTATAGCTTATAATTAATGAGATATCTATAGGATAGTTATGACGTAAGGTATTACTGATTATATTACCCTTGATTCCCTTAATCACCAAAATACATGGTTTAACCCTATATTTAAAGAAGAGAATAGCCTAAGAATTAATAGTTAGGAGTAATTAATAGCCTTGGGGACACATATATTTTCTTCTATTGTTAATCTATGGCATATCGTTATCATAAATATAATTATGAGATATTATAATTAACATTTTATAATATATCTAAATAGATTAACTATAATTCATGATAATTATAATCTATCCCTATTATGTAGGGTTAATAATAGTATAGGTTATCCCTAGTTAGTAAGTAGACCTAATACCCTATGATGGTTACCATGCTATCTTTCAATATAGAGTCCTCTCATAGTTATTAAGGATAACCCAATTCGGCTCCCTAAATAGTGTTGAGATATCCCCTAATTATCCTAAATTATATACAACTAAGGTAAACTAACCGTAGACTAAGTTGTTTACCCTATCATGGTCTAATTGGTGATTATAAAGGGGGCATATTGGTTAACCACCTTATGATAGTTATCCTTATTGGATACTTTTGATACCCTCATTTTTCCTTATGATAGTATATAATATCTATGGATCTTGTTGGTTATTTTACCAATAAGATATGGGCAAAGTTAATATTGAAAGGCCTACTATCATATTACTTGTATCCGTTAAATAAATCCTTATTGGTAAAATATAGGTCCTCATAATACAATAGCTATATATAGACATGGGTTAATCCCCTTATAATTAATACACAATAATGATAAAATTAATATACCTATAGATATTATGAATAGGATAAACTAACATATACATTATAACTCACAATAATTATTTCATAAACTATTAGATTAGCAAATAACCCTTTTAATCCCACCTACTTTTGTGGGTATTAGTCCCACTATTGTTATTGGATAAGATAATTAATAGGGAGTAAATAATTACTAATGTATCTATTATATGCTATTAATTGTTTATAGGCCCTCAACATTAACTATTAATCTATTAGTGATTATGTATCACAAATTATATCCTATCCATTGTATAATAATTGTATCTTAATCTATGGTATTCTAACTGAATAGTTATCAAAAGGTTAATAGGTAACATGGCATCATCGAGGTACTCATCCCATTAGTATATAATTGCTTAAATAACCCTATATGACCTTATAAAGAAATTACTACTCATCTTAATTCTCTATAGGTGACAATCTACATGATGGGTGAATATAATACATAAAATATGACATATTTAATGCTCTCTCATTGTCAATATATTCACTAGATATAAGAAATATATTAACATGGTTATATTCATCCCTAACTAAAGTAACCCCTCGTGTGGAGACTATAATATCAAGTTGGTATTATCGAGTCAACATGTTATTTTAAACTTTCATCATTATAACATGCCTTTTATGAAGGGTATGAGTAATGACTCGTTACCTACTAATGGTCGATAACTATGATGTAGTTATCACATTCTACATCAACGAAAAGGGATTAAAACTATTGCTATTAACCTCAATACCAATAGTTGGTCGGATATTTTAATTAGAACAATTAGGTCTATATAATATTTGAGATGGTAAACATTCTAAGTAATATAGGTTTATATAATATATAATGGCTATATTATGTAGAAATAATAATATAATGTACATCCTACTTGGACCATCACTAGTTTTATTTTGAAAGTAAATAATTGTAACCCCTATCTACGATTTACCTTTAATATGATTATTACTTAGCAAATAGTAGACCAAGTAATGTATAGTATTTTCCCATAATGTTATAGTAACCATAGGTTCAGTGGAGAGATTATAGGATAATATCATTTAATTGTAAGTATTCTAAGCATAGCACTTGCCTAATTGATTATCCTGGATACAATGGTGACCTACGAAGACCAAGGTATATAGTATAAATAATAGTGAACCACCTTGGGCCATCAACATATTGATATGTAATCTTTCCCTATAAGAATAGCAATACTCTAAATGGACTAGTTATCGCTATGGGTTAATATAGTTGTTAACATATATATACGAGTCCCAATTAGGCATAGGGTCTTTAGGGGTGTATTTCATCCGTATTGTGTATCTTGGGATAATTACAAATAAGATTATTTATTACTAGAAACAAACCCTAATGTATATTAAATGGAAAATCACTCATAATGTGTCTATCATAGTAGGTGGTTATTGAAAAATCAATATAAATGTAAGATCGAGTAGGGAATTACATTGGTCAATAACCAAGGAATTTAACGTACAAAATTCGATCAACATAGTACTTGGTAATATGCCCAAGATAGTAAACATATACCCTATAGGTGATTTAATGTTATGTTATTGATGCCTTATATTTAGAACATTTATTATATGGTGGTCAACATAGAGTAATAGTCACTTACTAGGTGGGCAAAGTATCTCATTGACATCGATGTACATATTAATGAGTATCAAGTAATTATTGATATACCTATGATACTTATGCATATTAATCTTACAAACCAAAAAGTTATACAAATGATTTATCAAATTGTAGGCCTATAATTCAGCCTATTAATAATAGTCGACATCACTCATGCCCTAATTGTGTATTATCCTATCTTACTATCTTGATGATCTTCTATACTAAAAACATCAACAAATTATCTAGTTGTAATCCCTTATATATTGTAGCAAATGGAGTATAAGATGCATAAAGTGATTAATACTCAAGAATATCCAAGGTAGACATTAAGCATATAATATCGAGAGATTAGGTATAAAAGATTAGACATTCTAGGCCATGTATCAGATGAATGGAAGAGTACACGAGATACCTTATATTAACTTCATGCTTCCTAGATAAGCCTATTACCTAAGAGGGGTGATAGTGAGATCAATCTTGTGAGAGATAGGGAATTCATGCGGATTAGGATAACATTATGGTGATAACTTATATACCAATTAGGGCCATTAACATAGTTTAGTTAAACATATGGATTATATAGAAAAATAGTATATTTAGATTCCTATTTACAAGTTAACCCTAGTATGCCATACATATTATGTACTCGACCTTAGTGACCAACCTAATAACTTACGCATACCTTGATAGTTATTGATTGAATAGTAATTGTTTAACCTAATTAAAGTTTTGATATTTAATTATCAATCCATTACTTACGTCATTCATATATATCAAAGTTATTAACATAGCTCTAATAGAGAATATGATCGAGCATAGAGGAATCATCATGTTTTGGGGAAATACCTCTTATTAATGATTGTTGATTAATTATAGTCGTTCAATACTAAGTTCTATCATAGACCTATTATGGTAGCTATATACGGAAAATTGTATGTCTCTATTGAGTGTATTTAGCAAAATACATACCTAGCTAGGCTAAAAGATTCATAGATTAGGATGATCAAGATTTACTCGATCTCTTATATTGTAGGGAAATAACTTAGTTCGACATATTCCCACCTATAACCTTAGCCTTACCTACCATTAAAATAACTTATTAAAAGCAATCCATCCTTATTTGTGGATTCTTACCATAGTATATTCCCCTAACCCTATAATCAACCAGTCCTTCTTTAGACTACCTAGATAATATCATATAATGGGTACCTAATATGAGCCTAGTTGGGAAGAGAGTGGCATATATTAGTTATTTTATATGTAGACCTTATGGGGGGTATTGAGGGGGATTATATAAGGATAATCACTTATTCGATCAACCTTCATATAGCAGTTATATTACACATGGCATAATGGCTCCCAATATGTCTAAACATGGAGATTAATTAGGATAATATGATTATATCACTAATAGATTATATCCTAATGATTATATGTCCATTGTTTATCGAGAGGTAACTGTTTACACTATAGTTGATCCCTCCATCCTTATATAGCCCTTAATATCAACTATATAAATTAAAATAATGTCATGATTTAGGGAATACTAATAAGATTAAAGGCTATATTAATCATCTTACGTTAATATAAGGAGAATTCGCATAATGGGCTATATAAGTTGATTTGCCTATAGCGTAAATAGTGGCCTATGAATATAACTCCATATCATATTGGATAAGTAAGGACCAATAAATGATGGTTGCAAATTATCACTAATTCCTAGTTGATAATTGTAGGGAAATAGTATGAACAATAGTTACTACATAATCCTAGGCTTATTAATGTTGGTCATTAGTAATATTGGGTACTTTCTAAATGGAATATAATATTTCTACCTTACTAATTCACCTCAAGGATGACCATTGGCCTAACTTCGGTAATGGTAAATCCATGGTATTTAATCACAGTGGAGATTATAATGGGCATAACTAGCTGAATTATTAACCAAGAATAATTACTATTGACGGTTAACTATAAATATATGGTCTCCATTAAAATGCACATTATGCCTTGTACGAACCAATATAAGCCCCTATTGGATATTTATGTATAATTATTCAACCTATCCTTCATGGTATGACCTTGTGAAAAAGGTAATCCTCTATAGCCAAATAGTTAATTAAGTAACTATAATACAAACAAGAGAAATGGATTAGGGTCATTAGGTTAATATAAGTATTATGTATAATGGCCATATCACTACTTAAGTGGTTTGTAAATTACCCTTATTAGATTACTTGATAATTATAAGTCTAAATTTACAAAATAATTTAACTCTTCTTAGATATATACCATATGTTTACTAATTAGCATCTAGCATCCAACCATGATTTAAATACATAGGTTTTTAACTCCTATTATGCTACTATAATGTTTATACCCTCTTAGATGATCATGGGAGGTGAATTACCCTAATGATAATTAATTATAGTTGATAACATAGTCCCTTTAGTGAGAACTATCCCATAGGGAGAATATCTACGTATGGTGATAACATAGTCCCTTTAGTGACAACTATCCCATAGAGAGGTAAATAATTGGGATTGATATGACTCATCCTTCATCAAACGGTATTTATGGTAACAAATACCATAAATATTTGAGATTATTCTTGATCAGCCAATTGACCATTAATTAGGTGAGGGCTATATCAACCTCTAACATGTAAGAGAAAATTATAGTGGCATCTTCCTATTTGGACATACTCATCACTAGGACTATTCACCCCATAAGTCCAATAGAGTATATAATAACTATTGATTAATTGAAAATGGGCAACTAATGTAGCTATGAAAAATAAGGGAACATAAAACAAGCGAGAAAACTAATAACAAAAGGAGGGTTAATATTGATTATTCAGTATGATACATTAATAATAGTATTACCCAATTATGACGAGTCATAACTAATCCTCAATATAAGGGTAGGAATTATCGAGTAGGTGGGAATAATATAAATTAGGAGTTACCATAATGTAACCTTAGACTAATGCATAGTAGGATACATTCATAATGAATAAAATTCTTACTATGTTAGGTGTTAAAGATGGTATTGATAGGTGACATACTATAAAAGATTGCCCCTAACTCTTATCTAACCACCTTATATTGGTATATTTCTTCAATAGTGAAATGTGTACTGGGGGATAATGGGTATTAGGGGAGAGACTTAATGGGTTTCCACAACAATAGCTATTATAGGATGATCAAGATTATACCCATATAATTGGTACTAAAATGATCATCCTTAGGTATACCCTCACTAAATGAGATTTAAGGTTACGTTAAATCAAAATTTGGCTATACTAGATCCCCATATTATAGGTCGGATATCATGGTGGGCGATGATATTAAAATGTATTGAGACAATTTTTAAATACATGAAGTATTTATCGTATTAATGAGTTGTTAATATCTAGGATATTGAAGGGGACCATATGTTTCATGGTTTAATATTAATAGTCTATCCATAATAGGGTAATTGTTCCTATTATGGGATTATATCAATATATTATCAAAATTGAATCTCAGCTCTATTGATCATATATGGATTGAAAAAAGTAATACTATCTACTCTTGATCGAGTGGGGAATTAGATTGATCCCCATACTTATTAATCGTGTTGCTTAGAGTATTGGGATATATATAGACTTTATACATGGGTAATCTATTCTCTCGGATAATGCTCCTCCCGATGGTCTATCATCTATCGGCAACATAGATAGTAATTGGGTAAAAAAACTCTTACATTTGGAAGGCTATATTCAAGGGCATTCAATGAATGTAAAGGCTGGGATAATCCGGTATACCCTAATTTACTAATAGCCTCGATAAATATACCATCCCTCTCTTTATAAGATGTAAACCCCCATAGAACCCCTTTTGGGGAAAGAATAACTAAAGGCATGATAATAGCTGGTCTAAGGATTGCCCCGATCATCGGTTTAGTATCCGTTTAGTAGCCTAAACATATACTATATCACTATTAAAGGAGGGGAGGAACACTCTTGTTTTTAAATGATAATAAGTTTAATTCTAAATTTACCTATTTAGTGGATAATGTAAACTCTTACCACATTGTCAATTATCAATGATAATTTCCTATTTAGGTTCAAATGGTTGATGGCAATTAAACGAGTCTAATTAACCAAAATGAGACATTTTAGAGAGCATAAATTGAATGCTAACCTAATAGGTATTAGTTAATGGAAAGTTTTTAATTCGGATTAGAAACGGGGATATAATGACATTGAGATACTCTAGATATCTCTCAATATCAAACTAGAAATTGTCCGTTTGAAGGGTGTCCCACTTTGTTGGAGATAACCTAATATAACTATCACTTATCTAGGTTAAGGGATGAGATACGGACCTATGGTGATAAGTGAGGTATATGCATTTACACTAACCGATTTTGTGTTATTATATACTATCAAGATCATTCCAATAAGTCCTCCATATGTTTGATACTATTAAGTCCATATTATAACTTGCTATACCCTAGCCAAAATAGAAGGTACCTAAGTATATCTCCTCTATATCGTTCACATTAACATGGTCACCTACTATAAGTAATCCCTTCCTCATAATATATTAACCTTTGATACTTTTTTATACTTGGGTATTAACCAAGGATACCCTATGTAACTTATCAACCCTCCGTGGGGAGATATACTTTCCCCCACATCTATGGTAAAGGTGGGTAACATCATGGAAATTTTACTTACGGAATAATTTACCCTTCCTCGTGACTATTAATTTATGTGGCTTGTTGGGGATGAAGTACACCATCTTTCAATGTAGAGGGATATAAACAAATGTAATGTGATAACTATTATCCCCGTGGAATTATATACTCGGATTATGTACAAGGGTTATTACTATGGATCAAGGGTAGACAAGATAACCATCTATTAAGTGATATATAATAGCCTAGATCTAATATTAATGGTAATCATGAAAGGAGTAGTATCACGTAATTTTCCAAATATCCCGCGAAAGGGTAGTGTATACTTGGGTCACATATATATTTATTCTATAAATACTCATGTATGGCGTATTGGTATCCAATAGTATGGTTCAAAATTATATACTAAATAATATTGCATGTCTCTCTTCTCTCCATCTTAGTCTAAATGGCCATATTAAGGGACATTTGAGATTGTCTACATAGGGATAATGGGCATACCTAAGCACTTACTCACCTAAAAGTTAATGTACCCACATCCGCCTAAATAGATAAGAAAGAGACATTATGACTTTAAAGCTAAACGATATAAGGTGCATATCCATTAATGCATATAGTCGATATGATATCCACCAATATAATATCATATCGATTATATGCATTAATGGATATATACCTTATATTGTTTAGCTCCAAAGTCATAATGTCTCTTTCACATCTATTAAGGCGGATGTGGGTACAATATCTTTTAGGTGGATTTATCTCGATTCATTGTAGCTTGATGTCAATAAGGATATATTTAATCAAGTGAAGAGATTATTCTATAGTTAATAAATATTCTTAATACCCCTAATTAGCCCAAAACATAGTATAGTATGTTAGATATTTGGCCCCATGCCTCTTGGTGTCTTCCCGAATTATGCTTACCGATATTGTATAATATGGTCAAATATTTTGGGACACCCTTTAATAGGATATTAATTTGGGATAGAGCAAATTATAATAACATCAATCGAAGGTTCATATATCATAATCCCCTAACTATCGGATAGGAGTTGATTTTGATTGGTCGATATACAATTAGTTTGGTATAATTATAGATTACACATGTAATAACCCCGTCCTAAAAACATACATTGTTCATGCATACACGCATACTTAGAAATTACATGCATATAATTATACCTGCTTATGACATGTTAGTGGGGTATTGGATAATCATTATTTGAAATAATAGGAAGAATTAGGGGCTTAATTGAATGTAATCTAAGTTGGGGGACTAGAATAAAAACAAGCCAAAACTTGAGGGACCAAAATGAACTTTGCCAAAATATCTTCACAACCTTATCACGATTACTTACCTGATCATTATCTCTTCTTATCCCATCTTGTTTCCCATTTTGAGAGAGAGAAAGAGAGGAAAAAACCCATTTCTTTGTCAAATTCGGATGATCAAGTCGGAAATCTAGGTAAGTTCATCTCCAGCTCTGTTTTGCACTCTTGATTTCGAGACTTTAAGTTCCGATCTGGAACAAGTTGTAAGAATACAAATTGTTGGTTTGTGTCTTATCTAGGTCTCTGTGAAAGGGTTTTGTATTTAGTGATTTATATTTCGGGTTATGATGGTTTGAACACATGTTGTTCTAGGTGATCCGATGCTTGGCAGATTAGTGTGCAAACTTTAAAAATATGGTATTCTTTGGGTGTTGAGTATTTCGATCTTATTTTTGGATATGTTTTATATTGATATGTCTAGTGCTTTCTAAAAAAATAATTAGGTCTTTATCATGTCCCAATCTAGATTTATTGTTATTGTTTTGAAGACTGCTCGGTAACAAGGGTGCTTGGAAACTAGTTAGAGTTTTAAAATCTATAATAAATCATGTATATGGAATATTGGGCTGATTTTTGGATATGTTAGACACACCTTTGAGTCTAGTTTCATGTAAAACTGGAATTTTGTCATTTTACCCTGTATTTTAGGATTTATAGTACAAAGAGTGTGAACTGTCAAGAGGTCAAGTACCCATAAACAAATGGCAGCAACTCTGATTTTTAGAAACTCATCATGAGTTGTGTATTTCGTAAATAGACTTGATTTTTTGATATGTTAGAGCCCTATGAGTATAGTTTCATGTGAAACTAGAATTGCATCATTTGAATCTGTATTTTGGGATTTATGGTAGAAAGAGTGAAAAGGGGTCAAGTACCCATAAAGGAATAAGTTAACCCTAAAGTCTATTTTGTACCTTGAGCATATTTAGAAGTTTGATCATGATAAAATGACTTATAAAAGTATATGTGTATGTGTTTATAGACGCCGAGGAGCGTGAGGTGCGAGACGCGACGCATTGATAAACGGCGAAGACGTCATTTTTGTGAGTTGAATAATAATAGTTGTGCCATGATGTGTTATTGCTATTGAGTGCTAATATTATGTTTATTGATTTTATAACAATATTATGTTTATTGATATTGATACTATGATGTGAATGATGTGTCGTTTGTTAGTTGACGCAAACGTTATGTTTATTAATGTTATAATAGGTATGTACCATGGTGTAAGCTATGGATGTTGTGTATGCTATATATGAAACATTCATGATATATGCAAGACTAAGAGGTTAAGGTTATGATTGGCTTGTCCAAGTTTCACAAATACAAGTTTACAAGGACCCAACGGGTCAACTACAAGTGATAAAAGGCGGCCAGCAATACATGTGTATAAGTTTACAAGTTACAAGTACACGGGGCGAAACTTGACATGTCCAAGTTATAACCGATAAGAAAAAGAAAAGCATGTAATCTTAGAGTCATATGAATTACTCGTATTGTTTATATGTGATGATGCTTGGATGACGTGATTGCATGTTATGGTTTCAATGGATTATTGTTCTCTCATTGAGTAGCATCTCATTAAAAATGCAATTATTTTTTTAGGTACTAAGAAGCAAAAAGTGGAAGTTAAAGTCATCTTTTGTTGTTCAATTCACGTCATAAGTGACGAGTCGGTCGGCGATCTCCCTCTCCTCTCTCTCATTATGCCGAGCATATGCATCCTAGGAGATTTTTGAATTGTATATGTAACTATGTAAATATAATTTCCTGGAGGTGTTTTGAGACGTGTTTATGAACAAAGAAAAAGTGGTTTTGATTGAATATCCAAGGGTTATAAGTGGAAAGAATGTTGTTGATTAGGTTTTGAAGTGTTATGGTTGAAAAAC